>BQNB010141519.1:0-15111 GCA_026074375.1 Tanacetum coccineum
CGTAATTTTTTTTGTTTTAGTAGAATGATAGTATTGGTTTATTTTACACCACTGAAACAATCAAGTGTAAGTGCTGCTATATCTGTTCTATTATAATGTCTGCTATGTTTCTTCATGTGTATTTTAAAACTCTTTTGTTTTTAATATTTGAATAACAATCTATGTTTCGCTATTAAATGATGCTTTGTATAGGAAAAATGATAAAGTGTTTGATGAAGGCTCCTCAAAGAAAGGTGTCCATGCGAAAATTCAAGCTAAGGTCATTGGAAAGAAGAGCACAAGTGTAGAAATTATGTCAAGGTATACAAATCAATGCAAGGTTTTTCCGTTATATAAGCGAGAGCAAATCTGTCATTATTAATTAACCACAAATATAATTACGAATTAGCCTTTGATTTTAATTTGGTTTAAAGGGGTGTCTATGACATCTTTAAATGATAATATCTCTTACGATAGATTTTTTAACAAAGTTGTGAAAAAGCCTGTGTAGGTTTTATTTATTGATTAAAAACCATGTGAATTTATTACTTTTTAACAATGTTGTGGCTTAGTTGTCTATGTAATCTTTAATATAGGACATCATATATGTTATGGGAGTATAATATTAAGGCAATGTTTGTTTTTGCGAAAAATGGTTTGACCGCCTCTAACATCTTACCAGTCAGACGCGGTCAAACATCATACTTGTTTGTTTTTTTCCTTTGAGTCGGACACGGTAAGAGCTTACGGGTCTGACTGGGTAAGATGTGATGCAACTCTCTGAATGCCTCTTAGTATACACCCGTGAAGATACGAGATAACCACAAAACCATCTTTAAGTCTAAAACCACAAGACGATATTAAAAGGGTTGTGAATGGTGACTGTGCTTCGTGAGTTGAAACAAAAAGATAGACAAGATTTCATCCTTGAATATATGAGATGATAGATAAGGTTTGACGAGAGTGTCGTTTGAGATACATCTGTGAAGAGATAAACCAAGAAACAATTCCCAGCGTAGTTGATGAGTTTGGTTTGAGAGACGGTGGCTGTGTTTAGGGTGAGTTATATCTTAGGTTTAGGGTATATACTAGTTAAGAGTATTGGGTTGTTTTTTCTTGTTAGGTCTTTGGGCCAATTGTAGTAACATATCAACTATTGTGGGCCGAAATTTTGTGTTGTCAATTAGAATTAAGTATTGGGTTGTATCGTGTTAGTTTAGATATAGTTATCGCTCTAGTATAAATGAAATCGTAAAAGAGTGTTAAGCGTAAGACGTTTATTGATAAAGTGTGAACCGAAACCATGTGTTCTTAAATTTCAAGATTCAACTTTTTCTAAATATTCATTTTCAAAAATAAATTTAAGCTACTTCTTTATCGTATTATCATGGTTTATTATATGTACTTGAAAAAATGGACAATTGAAACAATTCAGAAAATTGTAAAAATATACATTATTTCATTCAGATTCAGACATTAAAACCACTTTGGTAGTCAGATTCAGACCAACAACATCTTAATGAAATAAACACATCCTAAGCTTCACTTAGATAAGTATACTATTATTTATTTAAAACCATGTGAATTTATTACTTTTTATGTCTCTAAATGAACAAAAAGAAATATGAAGTTCCCTAGAGACGTAACAAGATAGACCCTCTCTAAATAAGATGCATTTATTGTCACATTAAGTAATTATATACCTCATCTAACTATACATATTCTTGAAGTAACTTTCTGGTTAATGTACTTACGGATACAAATAAATAACAAATATATGTTTGTATGGTCCCTAGAGCTTTAACAATAGGAAAAATGCGAGATGACATGGGTACTAAGATATATTTCATGAATCACTCAAAATTCTTCACAAATATGATGATATGTTGGTATCATGCATTAGTTATCGTTATGCTTAAATAAATCTTTATGTAACCTATTTGATTAAATGCTCATTGATTATAAGTGTGTTTTTAGTTGTTCTTTTTTTCGCAATCAATTATATGTAGTTTTCTTGACGTTCGTAAAAACATCACTTTTTGTCTGTTTTCTTTCAACATGACTGTATCAAATTTTTGTCTGTTGGTGGAACATTAAGAGATATATGTACAGGTACATATACAACGAATTTGGATAAGGTTTTTGGTGTAAAGTTGTTGTTTTTGGTAGCGATGACAATTGACAAATATTACCTGTTATTCCAAATAGGCAAGACATTGTACATGCTTCGCTCAACATGTCTTACTTGTAGCAGCATTGCACCGTTCTTCGCTCAACATGTGTATGTTGCAATCCAGAAGATGAAGACGAGATAAACGATTTTGCAGACTGGATTATGAATATTGGAGAAGGTAAAATCGATGGGAAAAATGATGGTCATGCAAAGGTTGAATTCCCCGAAGAAATGCCAATCCCGGACTTTAATGATCACATTGAATCTCTCATAACAGAAACATATGACAATTGGCAGCATAATTTATGAGATCCAACATATTTTCAAGATATAGCTATTTTTGCACGTACACACGAACAAATACACAAAGTAAATGAACGAATGTTGGCAAAACTTCCCGGCAAAGAGAAAGTTTGTTATAGTTATGATTTTGTTTTGGATGTGGATATTTATTTTAACTTCAATGAGTCTCTTTACACAACTGAATTTTTGAATACGATCAAGATGTCCGGTATTCCACACCACAAGTTAGTCTTGAATATTGGTGCTCCTGTTATGTGTTTGCGCAACATCGACCAAAGAGGTGGACTTTATAATGGTACGAGGTTACAGTTTTTGAGAACGAGCATCAACAATATCAAGGCTAAAATTATACCAGGTGGTAAGTAGGCACACTTGTCGTTATACCTCGGATGAACATTAGTCCATCAGATAAGAAAATGCCTTTTCAACTCAATAAGTGACAATTTCCTGTATTGCTTTGTTATGCCATGAAAATTAACAAAAGTCAAGGATAAACTTTGTCTAAGGTTTGTCTGTATTTAGAACGACCAGTTTTTTCGCACTGACAACTCTATGTGGCTGTATCAAGAGTAAAGAGCAAGAAAGGTCTAAAGGTGTTGTGTTGCGATAAATATGTCAATTATTGCAATTACACAACCAATATTGTCATTAAAAAGTCTTTCATCAACTTTGAGTTTAATTATTTTTCATTAGTCTTTTTGTAATGACTATATTTTCCTAAATACTATTCATTAGTTATTCTATTAATATATTATCTCATGACAAAATATATTATGTTATATTAGTTCTTTTGTTTGTTACATCAATGTTTCACAATATTATCTTATAAACTCTCTTGTTGATTACATTTATTTGTCAACATTTTATCAACCATCGTTGAATTCTAAAAACAACAGTGAAATAACTATGTGTTGTAAATGATAACATAAAACAGAAATCCGACCAAGTATCTAAGTAATAGGAAATAGTTGAAACAACCAAAAACAATATCAAACAACTATCAAAATGTAAATGTTTCTCTCACTAAAATATTAAAGCTCGCCGCCTAACGGGCGGGCCTTAAAGCTAGTATTGAAATAAAACACAAACAATGATATACTCATCATGGTAGTTGTAATAGTAACATCAATCACACTAACACACGAAAATAAAGAAATTCAAGAGATAGAAAGAGGGTTTAGAGAGAGAAAGAGATGGAGAGAAATGGAAGGCTTTCACATAGAAGAAAATAAAAACTAACACCCTCTTAACATGCCAGGAGGGTAGTATTTATACCCTTATAGGGCCGAATCCTTTAATGGGCTATCTGTGGGCTTTGTTAGGCCGTATTGGGCCGAGTACAAGAAAACAAATGGGCTTTAGCCTGAAACCTAGGCCCAATTAGCTTAAGTAATTTACGTAAACTATATTTTCCTATAAAAGGCTCGTGAATAAATAATGACCATCACTTTACTAAAAAACGAGGCGAACAATCTCCCCCTAATGGATGGTCATTGCGTTTATAGCTTTACTTCTTGTGACGCCGTTGATCTTGAAGCCTTGTAGCCTTACTAAATCCAATACGATTGGTAGTATTAAAACATGTTTTTACCAATTTTCCTCTTGTTGACCACCTTTGGAACCCATAATTAGTATTATCAACAATAGGGACAATCGTTGCATTCTCAGGGCCTTGATCATGAACATGACCAAAAATCTTACATTGTTCCAACGAGGTGGCTTCCACTCATACTCAACTAGAACCGTTTCCTTAGTAAAACCTAAACCATCAGGCAAAGGAATACCTATAGTAACACTATCTTTCAAAACCGTATCAGCTTTAATTTCAATCAAACAACGGGCAAAGCTGCTCCATCCCCATGAGTCAATGCACATAGAACTAGTAAAAGAACCTAGCATGATCGGCTTACCAATTTTAGTATAAGGCTAATACCATCCTTCGAAAACACCTGTAATGGCATATCATGAATCTTAACCTACACCGGAATGCGAGTTAACTCTTCCTTTTGTTAACTTGTAGTCATCGTTCATTTCTTATGTATAATCGGGCTATTGCGTATATCCATAGTCTACTCTCCAAAACATCCTCTAACCCTTTTAAAGAATTAAATTTAAAGAAGAAAAACCCTTTGGAGTTCATCTTCGATCTTGTTACAATCATATTTAGCCTAATTATTATGGAGGTAATACTCGAAAACCGAGAATGCAATTTGTTTACCAATTAAGTATCCATAAAGTGTATTTTCAAGACGAGTACTCACCATATCGACAACGTTACTTGGTATAGTTAATTCAACACCATCACATATGTCTTCATAATCCAAAGACCGAAAGTTCGCCTTTACCTTAATAGGTTCAGGAGCCGAAGCACCCGTCGCTCCCGCGTAAGAAGATGGCTTCGTATTAATAGAAACTGATCGAACAATTGACGAATCCTTGCTTGGTATAAAATCATATTTAATAGATGTAACATTATGAAAATTACCATGAGGACCAGTAGCAGTAAAGGTATTACTAGGCGTACATTTATCAGCACTCGAGCCGTCCATACCATTAGTAACTTCATTCCAAACAGGAGGACTACCAGTAGTGATACTAGTAGCATCTGTGAATACATTTGACAAACTAGAAGTCACATTAGTCGAGCCAATTATGTGGCTAATTCCTAAAAACTCATCATCAAACGTATTACCCATGGCGATAGACGTAACACTAGGGTTAGTATTAGGAAACACATCAATAGGGGAATCCAGGTTCAAACCTAAAGGGTTAAAACATAAACCTTATATGTTCGTACCAGCATGAGTAAAGCTACTATGTGAGGCGGTAACTTTAGTCTCAACAGAAGTATAAGTACTGCTTACAAAGGCACTAGGAGTAGGGTTACTCCCTCCCATAATAAATACACTCGTCAGAGTCCTACTAGTAAGCTCAGTCGCTGATGACATCAAATAACGTCTATTTTATAGCATAATTTATCCCATGTATATAACCAATTTTGTGTAATTATTGCAAAGAATTGTTATTTAATCGTTTATATTTGAGATTTGCAGTAATTGTCGAGTATTTGACAAAAGACAGAGAAAATAACGTGTTTTGAAGCATAAACATAGAGTTTGAGAAAGTCGACTGATTCTGACATCAATACACCGTATCATTCTGGAGGAATATGCCGTATCTAAATACTTTGAAGAACTCAAGACCATTTCCAGACTTTGAAGAATACATCGTATCCACATCAGTATATACGTCGTATATTATAATTTGGTCAAATATCAAGAAAAGCACACTTTCAGCCAATACACCGTACCTAAAAAGTCCAATACACCGTACCTGAGGAGCTCAATACGCCGTACCCAAGAAGTCCAATACACCGAACTGGAGGAGCTCAATACGCCGTATCCAGGAAGTCGGATACGCCGTATCCAAACCAGCTCAAGAAAATTCTAGAATATTTTATTCGTGGAGCCCACGCCAAGCAACCCTGATACGCCGTATTGAGTTCTAATATGCCGTATCGACCAATTTTCAGAGTCTATAAATACCAAAACCTAAATACGATTTTAGATATGCTTTTAACCACCAAGGTCGATTTTCAGAAGACAAAAAAAGCCAAAAAGATACAGCAACGTGCTTCAATCCATAAGGAAACCCTTGTAATCCATATATTCTTGATAATCATTCAATCTTTGGTATCATTCGCTTAACTCGGTTAGTTTACCTTGTTTGATTCGATTATTATGTTTGTATTCATCACAATGGTTATTGGCTAATACCTTTAGGTATTAGCCATATTTATAAAGATTTTAATGTTTGGTTTGTTTATCTCGATTGCTTAATTTATCGTTGGTTATTGATTATGTTTATCGCATGATACTCGTTTATGTGCTTTAATATGAGTTCGATCCATATCTAAGGATATCGCATGTAGCTTAACTAGATATCGGATAGTGCCTTTGGTTTAGTGAACAAGTTAGACTAGCAGGTGACCTAGAAAGAATCTAACAAATAACGTTCTGATTCCCTTGGCTTAGTTTGGACAGTGAACTACCACTTATATATATTACCGTAAGCAGTAAGTTAGTAAAGTCTCGATGAGCTATAATCCAACAAGATCACCATTATTGCCTTCTAAGATATACTATAATCAATAAAAAGGATGCTTTATGCGGATGCGTCTAATTGTGACATAATTAACGTATCTAGGTTTAAGGAAGAAGTACCGCCTTAATCTTAAGAATGATATGCCCCCTCGAGATAAGTAATCATTGAACTAATAAACAAACCTGTGTTTTATTTGGAATAAATATAGTTAGTACGTTTCCCTTACATTAGGCTTCACCGCATCTTTATCTTCTGTCTATCGCCTTGTGTGTGTTAATTGTCATCAAAACCTTAGGTTAGATACACAAAACTGTGTCAGTCTCTCAGGATGAAACCCTCCTTTTGCATTAGTTTTAGGTTTAACTTAGATAACTAATATACTTGTTGGGATTTATGATTTGATGATACAAAATAATGAAACAAAAGGATCTAAATCGACATTATAGAATTCTAGAAGATGAGGATTCTAGAAGACTTGCTTAAAAAGATAAAGATCAAGTTTAGGAAAGATTTAGTTTTCTAATACAATTAGATTTCCTTTGTAAGTCTAGATGGACTCTATATATAAAGAGATCCCTGGACATGGTTTTTGTATGTTTCCTAGACGTTTTTGTGTTTTTTAAGGTGTTTTAATCCTGTAGTAGGAAAACACCAATGATCTCACCACTTGAGATCGTTTTAGCCCTAAGATCAAAGTGTCTTTGATCCCTGTTACAGTTAGGTAACACGTTTTATCATGATCAAATAGAATTAGGGCTTGTATGAATGTAAAACCTTGTTAAATAACACTGTTCTTTGTTTAAATTTCGCTGTGCAACAACAAACTTTGTTATTATAGATCCTAAATGAGTTATAAACGATCTTCACAATTGGTATCAGAGCCTGGTGGCTCATGATATTGGATCTACAAGGTTTTACAATTGAAGAAAGAAGATTTTGTATTCAAAGAAACCTAAAAAAAATTCAATTTTGGTTTCTATTTTTGTTACTTTCTACACAGCTGTGGTAAAAAGGAGATATCTTATTCGTTAACCGTTGGATCTTAATTTTTTTTTATTGAAGGTTCTTTACTCATAAAGGCGTATTCTCATCGGAGGGATCTTTAATCTGAGCTTTTAATCGAAAGATATAAATTTTTTAAATCTGCTGCAGAAAAGTTGAAGTTGGTATGGTTTTACTTCTCTTTCATCATTGTTTTTAATAGTGTTCTTGTTATTGTTATTGGAAGTTTTTCTTTGAACACTTGGGTATTAAAGAGAAGGTATTGAGGAATGAAGAAGATAAAGATGTTTGTGAAAATTATGGTTTTAATTCTTAAATCATTGTTTTGGAAACCCTAATTTCTAAAAACCTCAAAAGTTGATGATGAATACGAAGTGTAATCACATTAAAGGTGATATGAAAGTGGAAGCTAAGAGTTCGAGTTCAGGTTCTTGTGGAAAGTTTATTGAAGTGGTTATCATGTTAATACTGATTGGAAGTTACTACTGCTTCATACATGGTTACTACTGCTCTACAACAGTTAGTACTGCTAGTTGAATTTAGTGCTGCTCATGAACTTCAAAGAAAATATACTAAGTGGTTAATGCTGCTAGTACAAGAGTTAATACTGCTTCATACATGGTTACTACTGCTCGACAAAAGTTAGTACTGCTAGTTAGTAGTTAATGCTACTAGTGTATTTTTACTACTGCTCAACCATTAGTGTTGCTCTTCATTGTTACTACTGCTTGGTATCAATTACTACTGTTAGTCATTTTTAGTGCTGCTCTTCATGGATGGTACTACATGATATTCGTTACTACTGTTGGTTAGTTATTCGTACAGATTCTTATGGTTGATTCTATTACTTTTGGTCAAGAGATGGTTAACATATTGATTTTAGGGAAAGAATATGATAAAGTGTTTAACCATTTGGATATGCTAAATGCACCACTTGAGGGGAAGGTTTTCACTTGTGAAAAACAAGTTAAACCTTTAAACCTTTAGTAACTACCTGCTAAAGATCAGGCATACTACTACAAGGTGTAAGTTTCTACTAGCTTATGAAATTCATTATTCTTATTATGCGTCATGGAGGGTAATTTGAGACATTGAAAAGCTTGGATTAGAAGTGTAATATATGATTTGTAGTTGTAAAGATCAAATTCGCATATGTTCACAGTCCCCTAATGGATAATGACAAAAGGGGAAGATGTTACAAAGATGATATGATATGATTTGCAACTTATTAAGTGTGGTGGCATGACATGGAACATGATGTTGAAGACTTTATTGTGTTGAAGAAGTATCAACAAGTTCAAAGGAAATCTTAAGTTAAGGGGAAGATTAGAATCTGTTTCACTCATGAAAGATTTGAAGATGAAGATTACTAAAGATTAAGCTACTATAGATCATCTTGGAATCAGTTTACTATTTGTTTTGTCATCATCAAATAGGAGAAGATTGTTGGGATTTATTGATTTGGTGATACAAAAGAATGAAACAAAAGGATCTAAATCGACATTATGGAATTCTAGAAGATGGAGGATTCTAGAAGACTTGCTTAAAAAGATAAAGATCAAGTTTAGGAAAGATTTAGTTTCCTAATAAAATTAGATTTCCTTTGTAAGTCTAGATGGATTCTATATATAAAGAGATCCATAGACATTGTTTGTGTGTGTTTCCTAGATGTTTTTATGTTTTAAGGTGTTTTATTCATGTAGTAGGAAAACACCAACGATCTCACCACTTGAGATCGTTTTAGCCCTAAGATCAAAGTGTCTTTGATCCCTGTTACAGTTAGGTAACACGTTCTATCATGATCAAATAAAATTGGGGCTTGTATGAATGTAAAACCTTGTTAAATAACATTGTTCTTTGTTTAAATTCCGTTGCGCAACAACAAACTTTGTTATTATAGATCCTAGATGAGTTCTAAACGATCTTCACAATACTGATAGAATTAGGAATTAACGCTCTCGCTCTTAGTGATCGACACCCTACTTACCAACGAAGCTACATCTTGACTGGGTACACTGCCCGTTAAAGTGTTGTTTTTTAGGTATAGTTGATGACATAAAATAATATCTATTTTATAGCATCATTTATCCCATGTTATTAACCCATTTTGTATAGTTATTGCAAATACTTGTTACTTAATCGTTTATATTTAAGAATTGCAGTCATTATGGAGTACTTGGTGAAAATTAGCAAAAGGCGCGCATTCTGGAGCTTAAACGAATATATTTTGAAGATTATTGATTCTGACTACCAATACGCCATATCTATCAAGGAAGATACGGCGTATCCGTGTCTGCACTCACGAAAGACCACAAAAGAATGAAGCTAAATACGCCATATCCAGAAGATGTCAATACGCCGTATTGAAGATATAGTATGTGAATATTCTTGAAGATATTAAACGTGGTCCCTACTCTATAAAAACCCCAATACGCCATATCCAATGCCTTGGATACGCCGTATCGAGATCGACTCCAGACAGTATAAATAGAAAACTCAAAAACGAGTTTTAGGTGTGCTAAATCATATTCTTGATACCTAAACCATAAAAGTCGATTTTCAGAGGAGAAAAAGAGCAGAAGAGGTCGAACAACGCTATTAATTCCATAGGAGACAACGTGTAATTCCATATACTTTAGTAATCGTTTAGTTTTTTGTATCATTCGTTAACAAGGTTAGTTTACTGATATCGTATAAATACGTACTAGCCGTATGTATATAATATTAAGTATCTCGTTAGAAATAAGAACCACTTTTAGAAAAAGTAATTATTAAATCTTCCGGAGTCGTATCTCAACGAGAATTGAATTTGAAAATCACGTTTATGCTTCTAATTTAATGCTTGAATATCTTTTAATTTTTGCTTTTTAATTAAAACTAAAGATAGCAATAAACTAGATTATACTAAATATTAAGCAAGCTACTAAAAATGAAGAATATAAAGAGAAAAATGCTTGTCAAGTAAAAGTGAATAGATTCTTAAGTGTGAAGTTTTAGATCTTAATGACGAATTAATATCCGTTTAATAAATCGTTTTCTCAAAACGTTGGCTTAATATTGAAAACAACTTTTAAGCAAGATATTAATCACTAGATTAATGCCTACTTAATCTTACAGCTTTTGCCCGTTCGACTAAATAAAACACTAATCTAAATAATCTTTGCAAATTATTAATCACTAGTCACTTGTTAAATTCCACACTTAATTCACTATTCACCAACTTACTTAACAAGCATATGATTAAACTACTCACTAAGCATGTCTGGTCTTGGATGATGTAACGCCTAAGTCTTAAGATTGATATTGCCACTATCGAGAGAAGAAAAATTGCACTTAATAAACAAACCAACGTTTAATCGGATTAATAATGGTTAATACAGTTTTCTTATTATTTGCTTACAGTCTTTTATCTTCGGTTAATTGGCTTTGCGTGGGTTAAAGTGCCTTGAATGATTATTGTCACAACCAAACCCGTGTCAGGTCTCTCCAGGCTGAACCCCCTTTTTTTTTTTTTTTTTTTTTTTTTTTTTTTTTTTTTTTTTTTTTTTTTTTTTTTTCTTTTTTTTTTTTTTTTTTTTTTTTTTTTTTTTTTGTTTTTTTTTTTTTTTTTTTTTTTTTTTTTTTTTTTTTTTTTTTTTTTTTTTTTTTCTTTTTTTTTTTTTTTTTTTTTTTTTTTTTTTTTTTTTTTTTTTTTTGTTTTTTTTTTTTTTTTTTTTTTTTTTTTTGTTTTTTTTCTTTTTTTTTTTTTTTTTTTTTTTTTTTTTTTTTTTTTTTTTTTTTTTTTTTTTTTTTTTTTTTTTTTTTTTTTTTTTTTTTTTTTTTTTTTTTTTTTTTTTTTTATTTTTTTTTGTTCTTTTTTTTTTTTTTTTTTTTGTTTTTTTTTTTTTTTTTTTTTTTGTTTTTTTTTTTTTTTTTTTTTTTTTTTTTTTTTTTTTTTTTTTTTTTTTTTTATTTTTTTTTTTTTTTTTTTTTTTTTTTTTCTTTGTTTTTTTTTTCTTGAACCTGTTAGAATTAGATTAGAACTAACATAGGATTAGCATAGGTTTGACGTAGATTAGAATTAACTTAGATTAGATAACCAAAATATAAATAAATTGAGAGATTTAACATCGCTTCAAGTGTTCGACACCCTACTTACCATGAAACTACCACCGATCGGGTACACTACCCGTTAAAGTGTTGTTTTTGGTTAAGTCGGCAAAATATAAATTTAAAACTTGAATCATAAAAATATACACCACACAACGACACATCAATAACTCAATAGATTAGATAGAGTAACTCGGGAGTATTGCATGATTAAGTTAACACGTTTGTTTACCTATACGAGTCCACACCAATTTTACTTTTTCTTCATAATTTGGAGTAGTTTAGATTAGATAAAAATCCTTCTCTCTCAAATTAGTTGCAATTTACCTGCTTTCATAAAAACATAAAAAAAAAACGCTTTCCTCAACCCTTAGATCTTAGTGACATACAAGTCGAGCCTACCTCACTATTCTTCTTGAGAACGATCAATCCCTCGAATCTTGCCTATACTACATTACAAAGATTATGTACTATGCATAAGAGGATTGTAAAATTTCAATATTGCAATCCGCCGCATCAAAATAATTAAATTTGACTTGAAAGTTATCCAAAAGAGGATATATGGTTCAAGAATTTTAGTGTGCTGTTAACCCTCAAAAGTCGAAACATTTCCTATTATTACAGTGCGTAAATGTTTCAAACTCATTATCTATGACCAAACAAGCAACTAGTGGCTAACCTTTCGTAAACTCCTATTCTTTGTATGCTTTCCATCATGATTCTTTAAGAAACACATCTATCAATCCCTCATTGTTCGACAAATTTTTAACACTATGATTCCAAAGAACAACCATATTATTTTCTAATTGTGTATCTTTGTAAAAACCATAAAAACATAACAAAGATTAGGTCATTTGAGTTACAGCCAAAAGTTCAATATAGACCCAATATTTATCATAGACCCAATGAACCAATTCTAGCAACTTATTTTTCATCAAAAATAAAAAAACTCACTTTCCACCTTTTTTTAAAAATTAAACATCTCACACACTATTAATCGTTACGCAAAACAAAACATATCATCGCGACGAGAATTAAATTATCTTTCTATAGAGGGGCGACACAATGCACTTTCGACGAACTTTTTTTATGATTTTATGAAGTCATATACGATTTTATGAAATCATATATGATTTATGAAAACATATATGATTCGTTATACGAATCATATATGATTCGTATGACGAATCATATATGATTTTCGCAATTCGTGACTGAAACAAAATTGAAAAAAAGTTTGTCGGAATCACAAATCATATATGATTTTATGAAATCATATATGATTCGTTATCGCAATTCGTGACTGAAACAAAATTGAAAAAAAGTTCGTTAGAATCACAAATCATATATTATGATTTTATGAAATCATATATGATTTATGATTTCATGAAATCATATATGGTTTTATGAAATCAGATTCGTTATACGAATCATATATGATTTTCGCATTTCATGACTGAAAAAAAAATCGAAAAAAAGTTCCTCGAAAGTATATCGTGTCACCCGTCTACTGAAAGATAAAAAGAATACTCGTCGCGATGGTGTATTTTTTGTCGTGTGACGATTTAACGTTTGTAAGATATTTTATTTTTTAAAAAAAGGTGAAAAGTGAGTTTTTTTATTTTTGATGAAAAAATAGATGGTTGAGATTGATTTATTGAATCTATGACAAATAATAGGTCTATGTTGATCTTAACTCTAGAAGGTATACAGTCAAAGATGGGAAAAGGGGAAAAATAAAAAAGAAAAGAAAATATCTACTCATATGGGTTGGGCTAAAATAAAATAAATGGAGTGAGCGACAAACAGTATAGCCCGAGAAACAGTAATATAAATAGTAAACATAAATGGAGGACGACGTCGTTTAACTTTTGTTATGTGTATGACCAAAATTTATTGGATATATATGGACTGCAATTTCATTCTTGTTTACCAAGCCCAAACCTTCTTTGAGATTTAGTCATAGGACTTAATAAGCCCAGTCAGTTATAACGGTTTTTATAGGTCAACAACTCAACAAACTTGATAAAGTTTAAGGGTGTTGATCGGTTCGGTTATTGGGTTATTCGGTTAGTACGGTTTGGTTAGTTCGTTAAAAAAATTCTTTTGGGTCAACTCGAAAACCGAACCGAACCGAACAGAAAACCGAATTTGAATTCGGTTCGGTTTTCGGGTTGACCCGAATAACACCTTTTAAAAAAATAAATAATTACATAAATATTTAGCAAAAAAAACAATTATTTCAAACATAAAAAGCGTTTTTTATATTAGGATAAAATTTTAATAGTCTTTATATATATATATAAATATATAAAATATATATATATTTATATGAATTTGGTTTTCGGTTCAGGTTGTCAAACACATATCCAACCCGAAAACTGAATATACACTCGCTAATCTAAACTACTCCACCTACACCTTTTAATCCATCTATTATTATCCACACTGAGACGACATGATCATGATCTCACGTTAGGATACTTTAAAGTTGGTGTGAACGATAGGTCATGTTGACCAATCAAATACAAGATAAATTGATAAATGTTTTTCTTTAATTTAAAATTAGAGGCTTACTTATTATTGAGCCCTCACATTACATACAGCAGCACTTATCATGTTAAAAGCAAATTTGAGATGATCTTTTTCCCACAACATTTACGTTGATGGCCACATAGAACTGTTAAGCCACAACCCATTAGGTAATTTGGCTTTATCAGTAATAACCTCATATAACACTCTAGCGTGGCATTTCATCCTACATGGCTACACTTTTGATAGCCTTATGTGCGCATGCATGAAAAACCAGCTCGCCACAAACACCAATTACTAATGTGTATCAATGGGGCCTTTGGTAGAGCTGTCATCTTTAATGGTGATCTTGTCTTTTCTTCTTTGTGATTAAGCGCAATTGACAAAGTAAGCAAGAAATTACTCCGTAGTATATGTTTAGAAAAAAATATGGGGTGTTGTAATCACTGCATAGATTGCAGCTAATAAATTGTTCCATCAGTGCATTGACATCAGTTTCCAAAACAGAAAATGGTATGGTCTTGTTTGTCGGTTTCTAATATATAAGCTATTATGTGTTTAGATTTAAAGTCGGGTAAAAGCTATAAATGTTTTACCTACTTACAAAAATGGTCTAAAATGAATAATCAACGTGAAAAACATTCATTATGCATAATATACCGGGTTTTTTATTCATTATGCATACTTTTGTACATATGCATAATGAATCATAGAAAAAAGTATGTTATGCATAATGAATCACAAGATAAAAATATATAATGCATAATGAGTGTTTTTCACGTCGGTTATTCATATTGGATTTTTTTTGTAAGTAGGTAGAACATTTATAGCTTTTACCTTTTAAAGTTCATGTTAAGTTGTTAAAGTAGTCATATACTCATATGGACAACCCGGTCAATCATACATCATTTAGATAGACAAGACTCTAT
>BQNB010141520.1:0-12153 GCA_026074375.1 Tanacetum coccineum
AACTCACAACCATTATTAACCTAAAGTTTAACCCAATAAAAGTCCTTTTAATAGATTTACCTGGTGCTCCCCATCGAATTTGTTTTGATACTTGTACAAGCTTATGGTATGACACAAAATCAGATTGAGCAATGAGTGATTTACTTCCACCACCAAACAAATATACGAGTGTTGAGTGAATTTATAATCAAAAGATCTTATTCATGAGCTGCTTAATTGTGTTATCTAGCTCAAAGATCGTACGGGTATTATCAAACATTCCCATATAAAACTTTCAAAAGATAATTGTTCTATTCTTATATTAGAGAAATTAAATAAATTTTTGTGAATCATGAACGATGGATTTGTTGGGATTATTTTAAATGCTAAACCTGCTCGAGGGTGAGCAAAACTTGAGAGTGAGGGAATTTGATAACGCTCAAATTTGGTATGTTTTTAGGTGCGTTATCTATGATTTTATATGAGATATTTTGTTAGTTAACGGACTTTTATCGCTAATATTTCAAAAAGTTAAGTTTATGAGTTCTTAGCTAGCCAAGATGGAAATGAACAAGAAAAGAAGGGAAAATCATGAAGATATGTGATCATAAAGAATTCCTGCTAAGAACAAATTCAACGTTGGATTAGAAGAGCAACCACAGGCATAAGAACAAATGTTTTAATAAGATATAGGTTATACAAGTCAACCCAACAAAAAAGGAAGCAACCGGGAAGAAAAATCAAGAAAAAAAAACAAAAAGTTATGTAGCAAGTGTGGAGTTTCCGCCCGGCGTGGCCGCGCAGCTGCCCAGGTAACTTAATGATGAGAAGCCGCCCGGAAAGATTGCATTTCAGTTACATTTATGGCAATTATGAGCATTTTTATGACAAGTAATCATGAGAGACCGATCATCTTCCTCCCTTAACTGTCCAGGGTCATTTTCTTGCTCCCAAAGATGCCTCCAAGCCTATATAACAACTATTTGGGGTCTTAACCTAATATACCACTTCTTAACCCTTGACAAAGGTTAGGAACCCAAATCTCCTTACACCAAAAAGCTAAAATACCTCTACCATTTCAAGAAGAGAAGCAAGAACAACAGTACAAGTTTTGGTTGCTTAGAATCGGTGTGGTGTTGGTGAATTGGTTGATTGAAGGCGTTGTATTGCTATAAATCCAAGTTCTAAGTTTTCTCTTGTAAATGAAAGACTAGGTATATCTTTTGTTATGATTATGAAGACGAATTCTTACTTTGATGTTATGAATATTGTTATTGATTTGTGTTTGAAGTTTGAGACGATTATGGAGTAGTTTTATATACTTGTGTGAAATGATGTTGAATTAACTATGAGTGTTTGGTTAAATTTATATGAATGACTTCATTTTTCATCTTGTGAGTTTGTTTGAATAAAAACATGTCTTGTTAATTTGTTGATGAAACATAACCAGATCTGTAGGCCAAAAGGATTTCCCGTTAAGTTTTCATTCCCCAAAGTTAGTGCACGAACTAGTAAGGTTTTTGATAATTGACATCTATCAAACTGAACTTGTTAAAAAGATGTGTGATGATTTGAACGCGAGTATAGGTCGAAAGGACTTGCAGGTACAAACTTGATAATCTATGATTTCTTGCAAATGGATTAAATCGGATTAGCAATTGAAGGTGTTCATAGGTCGAAAGGGCTCACCAACGAGCTAATGTTTATATGGAATTTCTTAAAATACACCATGGATTGAAACCCATAGTAAGAGATTTGTGAATCATATAATCACATTTAACCAAATGGATCAAACACTCTACGTTTAGGATATTGATTTTGACACAAATATTGTTTTGAATATGGATGAATACCATTTGATGAATTTTCTGTTTTATGATGTAATTAGGATCGTGACAACCTCTTTACTTGTTTCGTTACTTGTTAATGTTTATTACCAAATCCCTTGGGACGAGCTCGACTTACCCACCTTTGCTATGAACGAATGAGTATACTTGTTCGTACGCGTTTTTGGTAAAATAAGAAGTCGTGATTATAAATTTAAAACTTGCATATAAAATGACGCATCAACATTTAAAAAGGAAATATCTTCATCGCAAAAGTTCCGTCAAAAGATAACATATCCTCACTAAACCACTCAAACGTGAATCGTTTAACTTTTGACGTTTAGGTCTAGGAATGATGGAACAAATCTCTTAAATGTATCATTCTCCTTTTAATAGTCTTGTTACTATTAAACTTATCTCTATAAATCTCGATAACTTAATTATTTC
Source organism: Tanacetum coccineum (assembly GCA_026074375.1). NCBI lineage: Eukaryota > Viridiplantae > Streptophyta > Magnoliopsida > Asterales > Asteraceae > Tanacetum > Tanacetum coccineum. The sequence continues at coordinate 2,253 of BQNB010141520.1, forward strand.
ATCCGAAATGCTTAAGTAATTTTAATTCACAAAAAGCAAATTAAAATATCACTCCTCCGTCAAAATTTATCAAAAATCTTGTAAACGCCTCGTTCTCATTTTAATAGTCTTGTTATTATGAAATTCATTCTTATAAATCCCTACAATTTAATTATTTCATCTGAAATGTTGAAGTATTTTTAATTCGCGAAATACAAATTAAACGTCAGTCCATCGTCAAAATCCGTCAAACTCCAAAGCCTAAAATATTTGTCTTAACTATAAATGAATGTGTCACTCATTTTTCATGTCTAATTCATTTCACAAAAACCTTAATCACGCCTCTACCATTTTATAGATGGCTAATATCTTCCATCCATCATTTCCGCTACCACCTTTAAGAAAACCTTGTACCTCATCGCGTGATTGTTCTATAAACATTCGCAATGCTCGAGAAGATCTACATAACTTATTGGATGAATTTCATTGTATGCTAACCATCATCCGTCTTGACATTGTCAAGCTCATCACTTCTGACTTCGTTCGTCTTCGTCTTTATTTATTCTTTTTATTCCACACCAGTGTTGCAAAAAAAGGTCTACAAGGCCGATTAATCATTGCTTAGGTACTACAAGGCCACCGACCTTTCCAATTGATGTAACCGCGTCGAACATATAGGTCAACCGTGGTCAACGGCGATCAACGATGGTCAAACTTGCCGAAAACCTTATAATCTTGCCGGAAGTACCTAAAACTCATCGTAAACTTGTTTTGATCACATATAGTAACTGTTTAAATCTATTACAAGTTGTTTTTTAGAAGAAAAAATCTTGCTAATAATATCTAAAACTCGTCAGAAATACACAAAACTTGTCGAAAATACCCAAATTTTGTCAGAAATGACAATCAAATTAATCGCCGATTAATCTCTCCTAGACCAATTACAAGCTACAAGGTGGTCGACCGGCCGACTAACAATTCATTATTTTTTAACCATGTTCCACACTTTATGTCCGAATGAGCAAGAATTAAATGGGAAAGGAAAACACACTCGTTCACGTATATACTTTACCAAATTCTCTCAAGAATTCACAAATGTGATTCTTATTCACTAGAAACCAACTTACAAGAACACTCACTTCCTTTTTAACTCAAATACACCTCGTGCACTAAACCGCAATTGATTCAAGCCTCTTAACTTATATGTCGATCATACATAAAATTCACAAGATATAATTCTACAATACACTCAAACCTCATAAATATTCTTCACTATTGTTAGTGATCACTAGTTTTAGTGCATCTTTAAACCACCAAGGTGAAAGGAAAAATAGAGTCATCCTTACTACTACCAACCTCGAGTCATCCACCTAGTCATCTTCACAAGAAGATTCACCATGTAACCATTCCTTACAATCTAATAATGACTTACCACCACTACAACCTATGGAGGTTGACCCACCTTTCACAATGCACAAACCTATACCCATCATGATGCCTCTCTATGGACCAACAGGTCATCATCATATCCCGAAACTCATAAGTATTTGTGCTAGTTTTCAAAAGTCAGTGAAGTTTCGTAATGAAATACGTCTCATTCCAAACTCTATCCTTACAACGGTATACACATAGTTTATCACTATACAACAAAGCCCTTCACATCTAAACCAATGAAATTATCTCCTAAAGAACATCCCACACTCATTTTTTAATCATCCAATCATTTCCACTTTCTAGCAAGTGATGAACACAAAGAAGATATCCAAGCTTCAAGTGTTGTTGAGTCACCACAATGTCGTGTCTTTCATTTTTATTCCACTAGGAAAGTACTACCACCTCATTTTACATATCCACCTTTGTTCGTCAACATTGACAACCAACAAAACACCCAACAAATCTATGGATTCACAATCATCCACCTTTGTCTCTATAGGATCACATGCACATCATTTTAACATACCATGCTTGTCATCGTTAATGCAAATGATATATTAATCTAAATCGTCTTTGTCAACCTTTAGTCAACACATTCCCTCTCTATTCACGCTCATCCTTCTCCGTTCTTCCACTTTACGAATTTATTTTCATTTACATTCAAGAGTGTATTGTTTTCCTCTTCATCTTATTTTTTTGTATATATTTAGGCATATCTCACCAAAATATTAAGTGACATTCATCTAGTTTTAAATGTCACATTTACAGTATGTCTTCTCAACAAATTATCCTTATCGTAAAAATTTAGTTCGAGCTAAAGTCTTACGATAATGTTTATCCTTAAACACCCCAAACATAAAAAGCATACATAATGCTTAACAAAGAAACCTTGAGGATTTAGGAGTCTCTCAACACAACCCTTGATGAATGTCTATTCGAATCCAAATCATCATCTTGGTTAGATAATGACATCATAAGGAACATGAAGTTTAAAATGCGTTAATACTCCTTATCCAAATGACATCTTAGAAGAAGTCATTATCATAATAATGGTGTATCAATCAATAAACGAATTTTATTCTCGTTTATTAAAGTTGCTGTGATACTCGTTAGTCCTTTAACATACATCTTGGTTCTTAATCATGCGTCGATTAAACCTTATCATTGGTTCCTAAACATTGTCGTGTCTTAAGCATACATATATATAGCTAAGACGTGCATGTCTTGTTCCTCGCTAGTGTCTTGCTATATATATAGCTATCATCGTCATTATATATACGTGCACTTGTCTACTAACTTTGTTTTGTAGCACACTGATCGTTTCAATTTAATACGTAATAATATTCAAAGTATAGAAAATTCTAAAACTACCTTTGAGGACAAAGGTAGTAGAAAAAATCTTACAAAAATACTACACGTTTTAACAGGTAAGTGATTACCGGGTCGTTTTCCCAAAGATTAATAAAATTGAGACCATGTTTGTTATTTGGACAATTATTTGAATTGGTTTGAAGATGATTTGTTTTCTAAAATCCTAATAGTGAGCAAATTAAGAGACAATTAAACCTATCTACAAGAAATCAATACGGGAAAGTAAAAAAACGCAAATTGGGATTCATAAACGGGACCTAAAAACCCTAAATTATCAAAATTAAGCCTAAAATGATCTTTTTGGTTTTTTGTAAGACTTAATTGACTAAAAAGCTAAAACAAAGAAAACTAGACTAAAAACGAAGGAGTTTTAAGCTAAAATTCACTAAAAATATGAACGGGAATCAATCCCGTTCTTTAAAAACTGAAATTTTGCAATTTTAACCCTACGAAAGCAAACCTATTTTTTCCTAGGTTCTAAATGTGAAAAGAAAATTTTCTAAAAAAGAATTATATTTTTTTGACTTTTTTATAATTTTTTATGAATTAAAAATGATTTTAACAAAATTAAATGTTTAAAAATACTAAACTATTTATAAAAATCCTGAAAAAATTACGAAAAATAGCTTGAACAATGAGGAATCTAGGAAAAATAAGCTTGGAAACACAGCTTATCGAATAAGCTGTGTAATAAGCTAAAACAGCTTATTATACTAAAAGCCTAAAACGTATATAAATATTAGATTGTGCAAAGATATACCGGATGAGCTATTGTAGCACAATGGTTGAGTGTGTGGGGGTTAAAACGCTTGGTGAGGGTGGTAGAGGTCCCGGGTTCGAGTCTTGCTCACCCGGGGCTTCCCACTATCCCAAGTGTTTTAATTTTTGCCATTTTTTTACAACTTTTGAAAACACTTAAAAATAAGCTACTTTTGCAAAACAACTATTTTTATAAACCTAAAATAAGCACAGAAATAAGCTAAATTAGACAGAAAAGCTTTTTACTCTTAAAGGCTTATAATGCTAACTGTTTGGGCAATTTAAGCACTAAAAAGCAAATGAAAAGGGCTAATAAGCTAAGACAAGCTTAATACTAAACCTAATAAGCAAATACAAACAAAAATAAGCAAGGAAATTAAGCTGAAAAAGCTAAAAACGACAGAAGTACTAAAAGGCTTAAAAACTTAAGGTTTTTAAGCTAATATGCAAATAAGCTAAAAATAAGTTCTAAACCTAAGGAAATAAGCTAAAATAGACTTACACTAACCTAATAAGCTATATTAGACCTAAATAAGCTAGGAAAATAAGCAGATAAGCACAAATAAGCCAAATAGCACTTAAGCTAAAAACTGCATACAAACAGCAAGGGTTGCACTTTTTGAGCTTAAAAATAAGCTCAAAGATGGAACCTTAAGAAGATAAGCTTTATTCCTACTTAAAGCCTGGCCTAAAAGCTACATGAAACAGCTTTTAAAAATCATTTTGAAAATCAATTACTCAATGAAAAAGTGGCTTAAAAACAGCTTATTGTACTTAGTATATGCTGAGTAAACTTTTAAAAAAACAACTAGCAACTTTTGAGCTTAAAGACAGATAAGCAAATAAACTTTTAGGTACAAAATAAGTTGAGAGAGATTGACATTGACCTTAAACCTACTAGTATACTAAGTATGAAAAGCTAAAAACTAATTTTACCTACTGATTTTTAAGCTAGAAATTGGCTATTTGGTTTTTAAGACTGCTGATGCAGTTGACACTTATAGTGATCAAAGCTCAAAACTAACACATGCAGGCTAAAGAGCTAGTTTCTACAACTTTTAAATCACCAAACTAAATGTAAATTGAGCAATTGTTCTAAGAAAAATAAACTTAAGCTTATGATGCTAATAGAACTGAGCTTAAACTAACAGAATTAACTAAAGCTAAATCACATATATGAAAGCTAATTTAAACTTATAAATTTCCTTAAATCTAATCTTATAAACCTGCAAATGTTAATTTAAACCAATCCTAAGGACCAAATGGCCTTGGCAGTACTAACTTGAGTTAGTACTGCCTTGTGCCAAACACCCCTTAAAAAAAGTCTAAATCCATTTTTAAGCTTATGAAGATGAGTTTTAATGCATAAACAGGTTATACCAGATATTAACAAGCTAAAAATAGTCCTAATTAACAGATTTAAGCCACTGAATAAGCAGAACTAATAAGCTACTAATCTATGTTATTTTTTATATTTTTGACCGTTTTTATAACATAACAAGCAAACTAAAATATAGGCTAACTAATAAACATATTAAGCATTAAATAACAAATATAAGTAGAGATAAGCTAATTAAAACAGCAATAAGCCAATATAAGCAGTTTTAAGCTAATAATGCAAAATTAAGCTAAACTTGTAAAAAGAGGACTTACATGAGCCTTTGCTCTAAACAAGGCTAAGATTAAGCTCAAATGAGCTATCAACAAGCTCTAGCTTATCACTAGGATAAGCTAGTAAAGTCCAATAAGCTCTTCCAGGGTAAGCTTATCATCCAAAGCAACCAAATCCATCCATAGCATAGGTATTAAACTGTTTTTAAATGTGTGAGTAACTTAGTGATCAATTTGAGTTCAATCTAAGCTTAGAGACTTAGATGAGCTTGAGATTAGCTTATAAGGAGCTTATGAAACAGTGACAGCTTATTAATCAATGTTTTGTATGAAAGTGAGCTTGTGAAGGAATAAAATGCATATTAAGAAAACTTGAATTATATTGATGAAAGAGATGATTACAATACTGAAAATTGAAATTACTTTAAGAAAACATTAAGCTAAAACAGTTTTAAAGAAAAATTACAAAAGCTAAATGATTTTTAAACTGAAAATTAATCTCATTCCATAACTCCCCGCAGTGTATGAAGAGGTCTTCTATTTATAAGCTTCATAGGAAGGATCTAGGCTCTTAAGTTGTTAGACGCTCCCCTTGATCTCGACCCTTCTTTAATGCCAATCATTGGATTCTTTGTTTAAGCCGTTGGATCAAATAAGTGAGCACACGGATTGCCAGCATGGCAATTCGTGTGTCAGAGTACTTGTACTTCTTTAACAAAAGATTTAGTGTAAAATTTACATTCCTTGTGTGTTTCTTGTAAGCCCATGTGTCATTCCTTTTGCAAGCTTGACCAATCAGAGGCTTTGGTGACGTTTCCTTTTGCTGACATGATGCTTAGTACTTGAATCTTTGTTCCACGCCGTTAATTAGTTAATTGTGGATTTTCCCTTTGATTTTTAAATTGGGTAATTGGTGAAAAGTTTCATGAACAATCTTAAATACCGGGTATTTCGGCCCTTTTCGTTCCTTTTTATAAATTGCGTTTTGACCACCGGGTGGGAGGTGTGCAGGGGTTTGACTCCTTTGCTCTTGTTGCTCCTTTCTTTTTCGTTTGGGGCTTGGCTTGCCGGTCTCGGTCTGGCGGATTTTTCATTTCTGCTACCTGCGGCCGCCTGCCGTATGTCTGGGCCGGCCTGGTGAGGGAGAGACCGCGGGGCAGGGGCGGTTCGGCCGCTCTCCCGATGCGGAGCCATTCGGGCCCCGGTGTTGGGTTGTATGGATAGGGTCCGTTTTTCCGTTCCGTGCTGGAACTAGTTTCGTGTAAACGTCTTTTGGTGGTTGTTCCGAACGATGGATGTTTATATTGGATATTTTATCCAGTAATACGATGATCCGACTTGTTAAATAATGTTTAGACGTGTCGTTCCTTGACATACGACCCAACAAAAGAGTTTATGCATTAAGTTTCCACACAATTTTAGAGAACTCACCTGCAAAGGGGGAGGGGAAGTGAAGGAGAAGTAGGAAGAAAGGAAAAAAAGAAAGAACATAAAAAAAGAGGATGGAAAAGGAGGAAAGCGAATGATTGATATTTAAATAAATTTAATTAATAAATGTTGGATTTATTAAAATTTATAAATAAATTGATAAAATAATTAAATAATTTCTGATTTAAAAGTCGAGTCAGCGGGTTTTTTGTTTGGTTCAAGTTTCGGGTTCGTTCTTGGGTAGCGGTCTCTCTCGTCTTCAATCAAACTGATTTTCCAACCATACTTGTTTCAACTATAATAAAAAAATCGGCTCAAGATTTAAACATAATTGCGGGAATAAATGAAGGAGGGGGATTAGACAAGGAGATCTAGATTTTCCATTTAGATTTTCTCAAAACCCCCAAATATAGTACATCATAAGATGCGAATATTGTCCTTGGGCTTGATAGTCCTGAGACAAAAAATATTGTTTATGTGATTATCTGTGTCATTATTTCGAGAGCATGGAACGATAGTAGTTGTGAGATCACCCCGTGGTACTGGCTGTTTTTTTTTTGTGTAGTTGGTTTTAAACGTGTAGCCAAGGTCATTTCTTTGTAGCAAGTTCCGAGCATAAGGATCACGATTGTCTCACCGCCCCGAATGGAAGAGTAACCTGCTCCACTCACCAATATCTGTTGATTGAGATGTCTGGTTGTCGCTACCATATTGTGATTAATACATATTAATATCGAAAACTTTTGGAAAGATTTCTGAAACCATATCAGTATGACATAGTTGCAAAAAAAACAAAACATCATTCTTCTTAACAAACTACAATAATTAAAAGTCCCTACTTATGTTCTTTGATAAGATTATTTACCTCCGTGTCGGATACATTGTAAAAAAAAACATGGGGATGTTTAAAGCAAGGGTTGGCACAAATTGTAATTTATTTCTCGATGTGGTATGGAGTTCAAAAATAATCTTCTTAAGTTTTTTTCTTCATTGGTGAATAGTGATTATAAGAATGGTTTTGAACCTTATATGACAACCCCCCCACCCCCCTCCCCCCCACCCCCCCCCCCATGCAGAGAAGTTTCTAAATCAGATAATTTGCAACTTATGAAAAAAATCTGTTGAGATAGTACCAATGGAGATGTTGGGTTAGTAAACTCCCCGACAAATTGGTTGAATAACAATGTTTTCTGCATCCTTTACAGACCTTATAATATTAGCGTTTTCGGATTTTATCACCAGATTTGAAAACATCTTTTAACATTTGTTTGAAAGACTCTTTCATTTGATTAATTATGGGGACCTTTAAACCAGCTTGCACATGTTGAAGTCTTTCCAAATTTCATTGTTTCGAGTGGTTTGTATGATTTCACGAATTCCCAGTGCACTTGTTGAACCAACACCGGTAGTAGCTGAGTCTGAGGCGGATTGACTTGCCATTGAGGTGGATAGGTTTTTTTTTTGCTTAAGAAGGATTGTATGTAATGTAAGTTGTGATTTAAGTTGTAATACAACACCCTTATTTATAGGATAAGAAAATCAGTTATCCTATCCAGTTATCCACAAGAAAATCTAAAAAGATAAGAAAATCTGATAAAGTAAATTCCCGGGACCCATTTTTATCCAAAAAAATCCGGGTCGGGTCCAAACCGGTTCCAAAAACCGGTTCCAAAACCCGGTGGTCAAACCGGTGGCGGCCGAAAAAAGCCAAACCGGTTCCAAACCCCCGGTTTGGCCAAAAACCGGAACCGGTTTGGTCAAAACCGGGTTTGACCGGTTCGGTTTTCGGGTTGGAACCGGTTTCCGGTTTGGGAACCGGTTTTTTTGCTCACCCCTACATGAGATGGATTCATAACTTTGCAATGACATATACCCAGTGAGTACATTCAAGCATGCTAGTATTTGTTAAAAAAATTAACGTAACAGAGGTAATTAGGGAGTTTTAATATTTACATATCTTATCCTTTTTTTTAGAAAACATTGACAACTATTAATTACTATAACTAACTACTATTTATAATGCATTTAGGATTTTTATAAGTAAAATTCTTATATCTTTTAAACTTATACATCGTATTATATTTACTCATTCATATAATTACATTGTAGACTACATTAATTGCATTATAATATACATTAATGACAACCTAAATTTAAGTTACAAACTTATAATAATAAAAACGTAATTTTAGCGTATAAAACATTCAGATTTTACAAAATTCAATACATGACAAAAAAATTGTATAATGATATCGCCGCTGCTTTATACATGTACCATGTCAATAATTTATACAATGTTTAATACATTTTTTTAATTTTAAGAAGTTAAAATTTAGCTAAAGGTTTCTTAATTTAGTGGTTTGATTTTCTTTTCTCATATTAAATTTATGATTTGTCTTACTAATATTAAGTGATTTGAATGTTAAATTTAAGATAATTTTGTAGAAACTTGGAGAACAAAGTTAGCTCAGTTAATTAGGTTGGATGGAGTGGTGAGACAAAACTCACCTAACACGTCAGCTCCACATCAGCTTTCTCTCTCCAAATAAAACTCACCTTACAACTCACTTTTCAACCGTAATAAGAACTCACCTTACCACTAAAACTCACATTTCATTAAAATACCCACTTTATATGAAATATACCCACTAAATATCCTCACACACTCACAACCAATTAAAATACACTTAATAAAAAAGAAAGGGGCCCACAAATAAAACTCGCCGTGAGGTGAGAAACTCACCAAAAGATGGGGTTTTTCGGTGTTAACTCACCAAGCAAATCCAATGTGGCAAGGTGAGTTTGGAGGGTGGCATGGCAACTCGCGCATGAGTTGGAAACTCACCTAGGTGAGTTTGCCAAACCCACCTCCACTCCGTCCAGCATGAATAAATGAGGGTTGAAAAGGTATTTGTTAATTTTTAGAATTAACAGTATGTTTATAGAGTTTCTAGGTTGTTTACACAAATATGTACACGTTATTTAAATCACAAACATTAGCATACAATAAATTGTTCGCATATTTAAATCTCGAGGAATTATAGTAACGTTATTAAGTTATCTTTCGCATGTTTCAATCACAATAAATTATTCGTAAATAAGACTTTGAAAACAATATATGTTTTAATCATAATAAATGCATTGTTTACTACTTAATAATCATATCAAATATTCCCAAATTATAAAAAATAGAAACACAATAAATACAAATTCGCCACACTTTACTATCATTTCAGTGAACAAAAGTCAACTTACTACCATATCTTTTAATCGTATACTTCAGTCCAGCCATTATTTTATTGATCGAATACTTTTAATA
>BQNB010141522.1:0-17259 GCA_026074375.1 Tanacetum coccineum
GGTCAGCGCGAAGGTTCAAGACTTAGCCGAACGTTAACAAACCCATATTCCTTCAAATTCTTTGACATATTTCTTGTTTGTGTAGTTGATTGCGAATCTCCAATCACTTGATTAAGAGGATGATCTTTATGAATTCTTGTAGTTAGAATAGGACTGACTTAGATTGTTGTATCCAAGTTGTTTATGTCAGCCTCTACATCATCATCTTCATCACTTCTTGAGAAGTCAAATATGCTAATATCTTCCAAAGCAGACATATTTGTATCATCTGGAAGTTCAATGCTTGTTTTTCTACCAACATCATTAACTTCATTTGTGCTAGCAACATTAACAATTGAACTAACAGTATTAACATTGTTAGTGCTGTTAACATTATCTTCCTTCTCTTGATCAATACTTTCCACTATCTTGAGACTTCTGGCATCTTCCATCAACCTTCTTCTCATAATCACTTGAAGGTTTTGGATTCCCATCATCTTGAGAACTCTTTGACTCTATGGAATATGGTGGCGTCAGCTGCCATAATGGTAGCAAAATGTAATTTTGACGAGGTCTTCTCCTTTCTAGCTTATCCTGCTCTTCTCACTTCTTTCTGAGTCACCTGCTAATCGCCATTAGACATGTGTCACCTGCTATAATTGGCTTAATAAAATTCCATTGTTCTTGTAAGTGCATCAATATCAAATATCCAATCTGGTCAATTACTTACATACTCTTAGAGTGTCTCTCTCACTAAAACCTAATATGCCACAGTTTCTGCGCACTATCCTTTTTCTACTCTGAATACTCTAAAGGCTTTACTATTTTAAAGAGTATCCAACAAAGAAAACCTTCATTAGTTCTCTCCGCCATCATACTTTCTGCCTAGTGATCTATGGTATTAAAATCTGGTAACAGGTCACACCCAAATGTTCTCTCAATAAACTTAAAGTTGGTGAGTGTAACAGGACACCCAAATGGTCTCATAAAACTTAAAGTTGGTGTTCTACCATGAAAAAGTTCATATGGGGTCTTGTTATGAGGCTTAACTACTAACACTCTATTTTGCACATAGCAAGCAGTATTAACTGCTTCTGCCCAAAAAGTAGTTGGCAACTTAGAATCAGCTAGCATAGTCCTAGCAGCCTCAATTAGTGTCCTATTCCTCCTCTCAGCAACTCCATTTTGTTGAGGAGTTCTAGCTACACTAAATTGTCTCAAAATACCCTTCATCTCACAAAACTGATTCATTTCTCTGTTTTTGAACTCAGTCCCATTATCACATCTAATCACCTTAACCTTGTGATCTACTAGATTTTCTATCCCAGTTATAAAGGACTTAAGAATGCCACTAGTCTCATCCTTAGTAGCTAGAAAGAAAACCCATGTAAACCTACTGTAATCATCTGTGACAACTAGGCAATACATTTTCTTCATAAGGCTTTTTACAAATGTTGGACCAAACAAGTCCATATGCAACAAATGTAAAGGAAGACTGATTGAGTTCTCTGTTTTGGACTTACAAGAGGCTCTGTGCTGCTTTCCCTTTTGACAAGCAACACAGGTTTGATCATTTTCAAAAAGTTTGGAAGGTAAACCTCTTACAAGATTTCCCTTAACCAATTTATTCATGGTTTTAAAATTTAAGTGACCTAGCCTTCTATGCCAAAGTTTAGATTCATCAGATGTGGCTTTTGCAAAAAGGAAAGTTAAACCTCCTTTAGGAACTATGTTCTTTAAATCAACACTATACATATTGTTCTTTCTAGGAACTCTAAGTAAAACTTGACTTTCATCAATTAACTTAAAGTTTGGAGATAAAACAATACATTCAGTGTCATTAAAAAGAATACTATTCTTTTTATCACACATTTGTGAGACACTAAAGAGATTAAACTTTAACTCCCTCACAAAATACACATTTTCAAAATCTAGATTACCAGTTTTAATGGTACCTTTTCCTATGATTTTCCCTCCTTTGAGGTTCCCTTCAAAAGCAACATATCCTCTATCTATCTCTTCATAGTTTATAAGATAGGACATGTTCCCTGTCATGTGCCTTGAGCATCCACTATCAATCACTCATTGATCCTGTAAATCCTTTTGTAGATAAGAAAATCAGTTTCTTTTGGGGACCCAAGCCATTACTGACTTGGATATGCCTTGTACATCAATATAATCAAACTTCTTTAAGGTGATTGATGCATTGTTATGTTTAGAAACATGGTCTAAAACTTTAGTCTTTAGTTTCCAAACCCAACAAACTGAGGCCTTAACAGCATTAAAACTATTTCCCTTAACAGCATTAACTACTGCTTTTGGCCTACCAGTATTAAATTTTTTACCACTAACAGTATTAACCATTTGATCAATATTACTGTTTTTGAATGTTATGTTCTTATGAATGGTCCTCTTAACAGTTGAATGTGTTGTTTTAGAAAGATATGACATTGGTCTAGCAGCATTCACTGTTGTTTTTGAGTGAGCAGTATTAACTTGTCATGCAGTGTTAACTGATACTAAATCAGACTTCATTAGTACTACTCTTGGAACTAAGTTCTTTTTAGCATAGGGGTGAGTCTTTTTAGCAAAGTTTTGATGATTCACCATTTGAGCATTGTTCCAAACAAGTTTTCCTATCCTTTGATTTTGAAATAGTTTTTGATGGTAATTGCAATCAACTTACAGATGATCAAAGCTTCCACACACATAACAGGCCTTATTAAACATCTCAAAATTGCTTCCTAGTTTTTGAGACATCATATTGTTCTAATTTCTTTGATTGCCTCTTGGACTGTAAGTGTTTTGCCTATGTTGCTTGGTTGCAGCAATCTTATACACGTAATAATAAAATATAAAATAATATGAAATTCCCAAACTACCCTTGAGGACAAAGGTAGTTAGAAAAATCACACGATAATATATAATAATACGTATATTTACCGGTAAGTGATTACCGGGTCGTTTTCCCAAAGATTTATGAAATTGAGACCACGTTTGTTATTCGGACAATGATTTGAATTGGTTCAAAGATGATTTGTTTCCTAAAATCCTAAAAAAGAGCAAATTAAAGGAAAATTAAACTTAACTTTAACAACGGGAAATTAAACTCTAACTAAAAACGCAAAACGGGAACCCTAAATGTAATTAAAAACCCTAAATTTCCAAAATTAAATCTTATATGAATTTTTCTTTTTAAATAGACTCTAATTGACTAAAAAGTAAGTTTAAAGAAAACTAGAACAAAAACAGAGTTAAAATGAGTTTAATACACGAAAAACGAGAATGGAAATGAATCCCGTTCTTTAAAAATTGAAATTTTGCAAATTAAACCCTACGGAAGTAAAACTAATTTTCATAGAAACTATATGATAAAAGAAAATTTTGTAAAAAAATTATATTTTTTTGATTATTTTTATATTTTTTATGAATTTTTAAAGTTTTTAATAAATATAAATATTTAAAAATACTAAACTAATTATAAAAATTCTGAAAAAATTACAGGAAATAGCTTGAACTAAATAGAACCTAGGAAAAATAAGCTTGGTTACACAGCTTATCGAATAAGCTGTGTAATAAGCTTAAACAACTTATTGTACTAAAGAGGGAAAAACGTATACAAATAATAAATTGTGTGAAGCTATAACGAAAAAGACCACCACAGGGCTCAACAGATTGGTTAAGAAGGGAGTGTGGTGTGAAGGCTTTTAAACAATGGGTGGTTGAGGATGGTTGGTGGTCGAGGGGGGTGATCGAGCCTTACTTTCCCAAAACCCCGAATTATCCATCTTCCTTTTTTTTTCTGAAAAACAATGATGGGATCGGAAAAGTTTTTTTTTTTTTGAAAACTTTAAAAACAAACTTGTTAATAAGCTAAAATCAAAGACTTTTTCTGAAAACAAAACTTTTAAAAACTGAAAAATAAGCTGGAAAAGGAATTAAAAAGCAATAGATTTACTAACTTAATATTTTTGGCTTTTTTCAAATTTTAAGAACTCAAAAGCTAACTATAAGCTTTACTAATGAACTATAAGCTATTAATATACTAACACTAATCTAATGAGCTAAACTGAATAGAAATAAGCACAGAGTAACAAGCTATGAGCTGAAAATTTAAAATAAGCACTTATAGAAATTTTAAACCAAACAGCCCTTTAAGGTACTTTTGAGCTTAATTTTAAGCTAGCAAACAAGCTTTTTAAGAAGTGAAACTTGTTTTTTCTAAAAGCTTGACTCAAAGACTATATGAAAATGCTTTTTGAAAAGTCTATGGAAAACAAAAGCTTATTGAAAAAGCTTGTGAAAAACAGACAACATCAGTCAGGAAATGCTAACTTTTGTTTTTGAACTTAAAAGACAAATTGCTATTTTAGAAGCTAAAAACAGATAAGCTAATGAACATTTTGATGAAAACTAATTTGAAACAGCTAAATTATGACCCCTATTCTACTTATATTCCAAAAATCAAAGCCTATAAACCAAAATCACCATCTAAAAAATGATCATGAAAACAGCTTCTTGTCATTTATTAATACTGATGCAGTTGACATACATATGAACCAAAACTCAAAACCTATTATGCAGATATAAGCGACTTATTTTAATACCTTTAAAACATAAAACCAAAGCTAAATAGGACCATGTCATTAACCAAAAATTACTATAGCTTATGATGCAAGTGAACCTTAACAGATTATGGTTAATATTAAACTGACTTAGAAAAAAAACTTAACTATATCTAATCTAAATGATAAAATCTACTCTATCAAACTAAATAATGAAGTTTAAAGCAGATTCAAAAGACCAAGTAGTCACAAATAGCACTAACTTGTGGTTAGTGCTGTTGTCCCAAACACCCTTTTAAAAGTTTTAAAATCCATTTAAGCTTATGAAAATCAAATCTAGAACACAAAACTCAAATACCAGATGATGCACAACTTATAACAACCAAAATAAACCTTAATCAATAAGCAAATAAGCCAGAAATGAAGAACTTATACCTATGCTAATTATTTTTGGTTTTTATTGATTTATAAGACAAAAAGTGAAAAACTAAGATCTACACTACTTAAGCTAAAAACATATTATAAAACATGATCAATAAGCACAATGAGACATAATTAAGCACAAACAAGCTAGATTATAAGCAAATTATAAGCTAGAAAATTAAGACAGAAATAGAAATAAGGAACTTACCAAAGCCTTAGCTAAACAAAAGCTTATTAATGCTCAAGGAGCTATTCTACAAGCTCCGGCTTATCCAAGGATAAGTTGGTAGGGTCCCATAAGCTCTTCCAGGTTAAGCTTATCATCCAAAAAGCTCAATTCCATTCTAGCAAAGGTATTAAACTGATTTTAAAGTTTTAAGTAGATTAGATGCTTGATTTGAGCTCAATCTTAGCTTAAAGACTAAGAGAGCTTATGATGAGCTTATTTAGAGCTTATGTAACAGTGACAAGAGCTTTGAGAAATATAATAAGCTAAAACAGATTTCATAAAGTAAACTAATATTTCATTGATTTAAAAACAGATTACATAACTTGGAATTGAAAATACAAAAGCTTAATGAGAAATTACATTTAAACTAAAAAATTACATAAGCTACTTAAGAACTAAAAAAATGCAGGAAAAGAAGATATGTGTGTGTGAGTGAGGAGCTCTATTTATAGCCTTGAGGAGATGCTTCTAGGTCTTCAGGTTGTTAGACGCTCCTCTAGATCTCGTCCCTTGGATCATTACTTGGCCTTCAATCTTTAATTTCATCCGTTGGATCATTGAGTGAGCACACGGATTGCCAACGTGGCATTCCGTGTGTCAGACCTCGTGTGCTTCTTTTGCACTCATTTTAGTGCAAAAATCCAATGATTGGTGTGTTTCTTGTCAGACCCGCGTGTCATTCTTCTTGGGTTTCAACCAATCAAAGCTCCTCATGACGTCTTCACTTGCCAGGGTGTACTTTGGTACTTGAATTAAAAGGCCACGTCCTCAATTTGATTTTACCCTTTGATTGTGACGTGAGGTAAAACTAAAGAAGAAGATAAACAGTAACAACATTTCGCGCGTTTTACTTTTTATAAGGGTGCGTTTAATTTCTTTTGACCCGGGTTATTATTCGTTGACTTGGGCTTATATATAAAGGGATTGGGCCTGGGTGTGTTTTTGGGCTCGGGTAAAGGGTAATAACGAGTGTTAACTCTATATGTTAAAGAGTTAACACCGTTAGGGCTTAGGGGACCATTTTTGCAATTTGGTTTGACTTGAAGGGCTGTTTTGGGTTTTTATGGGTTTTGTCTTTTAGTGAGTTGACCAAGAGTTGACTTTTGACCATTGATAGCAAACTTCTGGCTCTTGTACACTCTTATCTGCTGTTCCGTGTCTTTATTGGTCCGGTTTTGACCTGTTTTCTTGGTGATTTCTGCTTTATTCCAGTACCTACCCAATCACAAGGACAAAACAAGCAATATCAAGCATTTTAAGCATAATTTTGTCTTTTATGGTTCATTTTTGATATAGAATGGATATGTGTTTTCACACATATCAATATTCCCCAAATATAGCGATTGCGAGTCCTCACGCTAATATTTATGTCTAAAGCCAAATACCTCAAACTTCCTCCAACTAAATCTTTGAAAAGTTAGCACAGATTTTTGTGAGAGAGTTAGAAATTCAAAAGCTTTTTTTTTTTAACAAAACACCCTATTCTTCCATTTTTAAACGTTTTCAATTTTATTTTTAAAAACTTAGAATATTTCGACTATCAATATTTCCCTATAATTGTGGGGATATAGAACAAGATGCATTTTCGATCCGAGGAATGCCCAGAAGAATAAATTCCCGTCCGACTTTGACTTATCCAAAACCAAGCTTAAAACGAAATCACAGCTAATTATTAGTTAAAATGCTAACACTACTCATATTTGCAACTTGTAAACTTTCTACTCCCGACATTTATTATATCTTAAGTGAATGTGCTATTTTGAATTTCAACAATGGATCAACGTTTTACAGAATATTATGCTTCACGTTCCACCCGAGAATTATTAGTTTGAAGGCGAGATCATCCCATGTAGCGACTTTCGTCTCGGCACATCCCAACCTTGCGGCTAAGTGACCAGGCTTTTGACACCCCACAGAGACTAGTATCGGGACTCACGGACCTTAGGTTAAAAAAAACTCTCAGGTTTCCCGAATATTCATAGCTTATAAAATAAAATAGTCAAAGTTCAAAAGCATATTTGAATTTAACAAATAGAAATCTATTTATTAATTTAAACTTAATAGTAAACATTTATGCAATTGTAACCCTCGACCTTTTAGAAGGCTGCAACATCGGTTGTGAGCCGGCAAGATGCAGCAAACTTTTATCAGTCTCGGATTTTTATTTTTACTATGGGCTTTCTTTTAGAAGACTACCACATCGGTTGTGAGCCGGCAAGAGGTAGTAAACTTTTATCAGCCCACAGCTTATTATATTTTTTATCATTTTATCATCATTTTATCATCATTTTATTTTTCATTTTATTTTTTTTTAAATTTATATTGAAAATACTTCTTTTTGAAAAATTCAAGTATAAATTTGAACTAAGACTAAATTTTTTAGCTTATATTTAATAATAATTGGTTGATTAGTTTTAGTCTCTAAAAACAGCACGTATATTAATCTGATTAGGAGCTTATGGGAGAAAAAGCCACAAATTACACACACGAGCTCTTAAGATTTTCAACTAATCCTTGTTTAACATCTCACTCATACTTAACTCTATCATTTTTTGTTCTTCGCAAATTTCCGCGAACGCTTAGCCTAAAAGTTAAGGAACAAGCTAGAGCTCAACACGCTCGATCGAGTCAAAATTTACTCTTATTCTACCCAGCAGGAAAGTCAAAATTGTGACAAAACACTTATTTTATTTTTGAAAATTTTTAAAAAATGTCCTAATTTTTTAAAATTTTAGTGGGGAAAACTGGGTACGTGTGAGAAAACGGGCAAAAGTAGGCAAGATTTATATCGAAGATATACTACCCCATACTAAAATTAAACATTGTCCTCAATGTTTTCCTAGTAGAAACCATACTAGAATCAAAAAGGTCGAATGCATACTCAAGGCTGATGAAAGCATACAAAATTCTTTGTTGTTTTATTAAGTGTGCTAAAGATAATGTTAGTAGATACTATGGATATCGAATTTCCCCAAACTAATGGCAAGCAAAGGCTAGGAAGCTCGAGTGGACTGGGACAAAACACCGAACACGAGAATCTTCAAAAAAATTTGGGTCAATCCTGCAAACAATCTCAAGTACAAACAACAACAGGAATCGGAAAAGTACAAGCCTCCTCACATCACAAAGAAATAAGAAAGAAAATGGAAAATGGATAAGCATGGGGTGCCTCCCATGAAGCGCTTTATTTTTGGTAACCGAGTCACATAGCTTGACTCGATTCCCGAATTTATTCGTCCTTAGAGAGAGTAAATAGAAGAGAAAATCTCAATTGGGCTTTCATTAATGTTTGGATAAACATTTAAGCACATGAAAGTTCCATCCCGATGAGAGGCCACCGACTCTAAGTAGAGATGTCGGGGTCAAAAATGGTGTCCTCATACTTGGAGGAGGAAAGTAAGGAAGAAACCTCAGGGTAAGTGAGATACGGAAGAAAAGTCCGAGTGACAAATGTGAAGGAATCATCAACTTCAACATTAATCTCACCTCCCCCTAGGTCAAAACATTCGTCTTCATTAAGCTCATCAACATTGTTTATCACTGGCACATCGGGTTCCATAATGAAGGTTAAACGTTCATATTCGGGAATGGGATCATCGTTAAGCAAGTTGTCAATAATATCCTCTTCCGAGTCAAAATCACTTTCAATACCTGGTGGTATCGAATCATCTGGTCCAGAAAATATATCGATCTCTTCCCTATTGGAGTCACTATCCTCAACAAGAGTAGTAGATGTGGGAAGAGACTCGATAATTGTATGAAAATTTTCCGGTGACTGGGAAGATGAATTTTCGCATAGCAACGACATTCGATTGATATAATCCTCGTGCTCTCTAACAATTCCTGGAGGAATCGTGATAAGTTCACCGGTGAACTCATGGTGAAGAGGATCACTTTTGGGAGAAAAAGTAACATGATCTGATTCATTCTCAATGTATTATGGTTCATGATTGAAAAACACTTCAGGAGAAAGATTATGGGTAGTATCATCACTAAGCAAACTTTCAAGATATAATACGTCTCCTTCCGAGTCATAATAACCTTCAATATACGTAGGAACTTCGATAGCTAGAAAAGCATCGATCTCATCATTATCGCCTCCTGGATCAAAACATTCAGTTTCATCAATTGGAGCTTCGTACAAAATTCTTTTCCAATCATTCGTTTTACATTCCAAATCAAATAAGTTATCATTCTCTTCGAAAAGTGGATTATTGATGAATTCCTCGAGAATGGAAGCAACGCTTTTCAAAGGAGTAGACGGATCATGGTGAAGTAGAAGCTCAATGTCGTCTCTAGAAGTGAAAAACTCATCCTTATTAGAATCAGAAAGAGGTGTGACTAGGAAAGTCGACTCATCAAGGTTGGGATCATAAGAATCCTTGCACCCGATGTCCTCTAACTCCTCATCAAAAAGAGGGTTTATGTCACTAGAGTTGAAATTGACATCAAATTCGAAAAGAGGGTTAGAGAAAGTCACAGAATCATCACGTGGAACATTGATGGAAGAGAAATCATCACACGAAGATAAAACGTTCTTACTATCACTCCTGGATGTATCCTTAGATTCTCTTGGGATTAGGACAATTTCCTCAATACTAAAAGTACTAAGGTGTTCGTCCCCCATTATGAGAGAATCCTTGGGCTCAATAGACGGTAAGGTGGATGTGATTGTACAACCCAAATAAACTTGAGGTGTTTTGTTTGAATGAAACATGATCTCCTTGTAAATAACTTTAAAATTCTTCAAACAAGGTGTGATACGAGTTTGGCGTTTAGCCGTCGGCTCTGCGAGATTTTTCACTTCTTGCTTTTCTTTTTCATCGATGGCATCTTCCGGTGGAGGCAAGCAAACTAGAGCGGGTTCGTCGGTAAACCTTTTAAAACTATTCTTGCATGTGTCATTAACCATTTTAATTGACTCGTTTACATGCTTTTGAGGATGTTTTGACGTGCCATTGACATGAAAAGTTATTTGTTCATCTCCGTCCCTCAAAACAAGCTCTCCTTCGTATACATCAATTAAAGCACGACTGGTTCTTAAAAAGGATCTCCCAAGTATGAGAGGAACTCGAGGATCGGCTTCAAAATCGACAACAACAAAGTCGGTAGGAAAATGGAAATTCTCAACTTTGACAAAGATATCTTCGGCGAGTCCTTTAGGATAAGTAATTGATCGGTCCGCTAACTCTAAAGTCATCCGAGTTGGTGTAAGTTCCGGCAGAGAAAGCTTTTTCCAAATAGAAAGTGGCATAAGATTTATGCTCGCGCCAAGATCGGCCAAGGCGTGACATACATCCATTCCTGGGAAATTACATGGAATAAGAAACTTGCCGGGATCTCCAAGCTTTTCGGGAAGCTTTTTGAGGAGCATCGCCGAGCAATTCTCGTTCAACGGTATCTTAGCTAACTCAAGCAACTTTTCCTTATTCATGAGCAAACTCTTAATCGTAGGAGCAAATCTTGGCATCAAAAGTAAAGCATCCGCGAAACTAATGTCGAAGCGCAAATCTTGAAAGATTTGGAAGATCTTCTCCATTTGATTCGAAGCTTTGTCACGGGACTTTTGATCATCACGTCGTGAAGGATATGGAATATTTGGCTTAGGTAAACTCTTCGGAATATCGGATTCCGGAATGGGAGTGGTTTTAGGCAAAGTCTTTGGAACATCGGGTTTCGGAATAGAAATGGGGATAACCGGAGGTGGGATTTGAGCGGTACTTCCTTGGAAATTTGTTTGCTCTTTATCCGTTGTCTCCTCGGTTTCTCGTTCCACTACCTTTTTAGGAGAAGGATTAGTAGGAATCGAGGGTCCCTCGTAAGCAACACCACTTCGAGTATTGATCGCTTTCATATCACCCTTCGGGTTTACAATGGTATTACTCGGAAGAGTACCTGAAGTTGAGGCTTGGTTTTGAAATAATCCACAAATCATGTTTTGCAAATTATTTTGAAAAGTGGTTTGTTGATTCATCATGATGGCTTGTTGGATCTTTATCGTGTTTTGAATTTATTCTTAAGTCTCCTTTTCAAACGATGTTGATTTGAATTTTGCATGTTCCTTAACATCTGATCATTATTCCTCTTTGTTAAATTTGAAAAAAATCATTGAATTCTCTTGTTGAACTTGATTATTAGCCAATTGAAAAGGTTTGGGTTTTGAAAATTTGGAGCATGATTATTTTGAGCTTGAAAACCTTGATTTCCATGAAAAATATTTCCCCAAAAATTATTCCCTTGAACATGATTCTGATTAAACCAAATTTTGACACATTGTTTTGACCGGGAGAAAAACCTGGTGTGAATTTTGATTACTAACACGTTTGGAGGATATTGATTGTAATGTACTCATAGTCGCACGAAACACTAGCCTGATTGTTAGCGGTAGTCCGGCCAATTTTTCCAAGAATGGGCACGCCAACAAACGCTACACAAGTTTCCTCCAATCCGCCGTAACCGGAGCGGGTATCCTTAGGGGAGTGACAACTTTTTTAGTAACAATTTGACTAAGGTCGAAGTTGATCAGCAAGCTTATCGGTTCTTCCATCCGTTTTATGAAGTAAATTCATCTAGAAGACGCATTATGTTCTATTACTGGTATAACGATACTTTTGATTTATTCTCCAATTAGGTTTTAAAGCTTCTCTAGTCGTTTTACTCAAAAGATTTCCCCCTGCCGCGACATTTAAGGAGTCTTATTCATTCTCATTTAAACCGTTATAAAATGTATCAATTGAGTTAAACTTAGTAATCTCCGCGATGGGGGCTGAAACCAACCTACTTATTTCATAAGAGCTTAAGCAACTCCTTATATCGTTCCTACGCTTACTAAAATGTTTCCTAAAATTTTTGTGTTAAATCGAAATATTTCATTCTTTAAGTTAGTGGTTTTCGAGGAGGGAAAATTGATTCAAAATTTGGTAACGAGATCCTCCAAGTCTAAGATTGAATTTGGTGGCTTCTTTCTCGTACCAAGTTTTTAGCCGGCTCCTCGACGCGTATATGGAAATCATCATAAGCTTAATCACATGTTAGGCACATTCTTAAATCGTTAAAGTCGAGGTAATCCTTTTGAATCTATTGATATGAGCATGAAGATTTTCACTTCAAGACCGTTAAAACGGCGTTCGCTTGAAACCATTTGATTGAAGCAAATTCGTCTTAATCTCAAAAAGATCCGCATTGATTTCTGGTAAAACAATAGCTTCTCCGTACCCTTCCGTGGGTGCCCGGAGTAGCTCTTCTATCGTACGTTCCGCCATTGGTGCAACGATAGTACGACGCTCGGGTTCGACTATGTTAGAAACTTGTTTTCTCCGACGTCTTGGAATTTGACGTTTGAATTATTAGGATAATTGGAACGTCTAGTGCGCATGCACTATTTAAAGAAAATAGAAAAAAAAATAAAAAATATTTTTGGTTTTTCAAAAGTTTATTCACAATCTAATTTTAACGGACAACGAGATAGACAACTTGAACCAAATAATCAAACTTACTTCACGGTAGCTCTTAAAAATTTTACTTTTTAAGGTGAGCCGTATTTCGTAAGTGACACAAATGGTAAGTTTTTAAATCTTTTATTCGAGTTGGGAACTTATTATGGATAATACCTCAATTGAAAGTATTATTTGTTGGTGTTCTTTTACCAACTTTATAACTTTTTATATTCACAAATTAACGAGAAAAATCAAAAATTTTGGAAAAGCAAATATTTTTGTCTTTTTTTTTGTTTTTAAACTTCTACTTATATTAAAAAGAAAAGAAAAATACTTTTTTACTTTTTATATTTTTTAATTTTTTTAATTTTTAGTTTTTTTTATTTTTGATTTTCTTAAAAGCGTAATTTCGAAGTCGAAAGGTTCTCCATAATTCATCGATCGACAATCTTCAAAACGAAAGATTCTTAATCACAAAATTCCCCTAGGCTGCCGGCGCCAATAAACTGATTGTATAAATTCTATACACGTAATAATAAAATAAAATAGAAAATTACCAAACTACCCTTGAGGACAAAGGAAGAAAGGAAAATTCTCACAAATATATAATACTACGTATATTTACCGGTAAGTGATTACCGGGTCGTTAAGTCCCAACGATTTGTAAATTGATGACACGTTAGATGTCCTTGGCCCCCCCATGATTTGAATTGGGTCTCGAAGATGATTTGTTTCCTTAAAAATCCTAAAAAGAGAGCAATTTAAGGACAATTAAACTAACTTTAATAAAGTGAAATTAAACTTTTTATAATAAAAAAGCAAAACGAGCGAACCCTAAACGGTGATTAAAAACCCTAAATTTCAAAAATTAAACCTAAAATGAATTTTTCACTTTTAATAGACTCTAATTGACTAAAAAGTAAGTTTAAAGAAAACTAGAACAAAAACGGAGTTGAAATGAGCTTAAAAACACGAAAAACGTGAACGGGAACGGATCCCGTTTTTTAAAATTGAAATTTTGAAAATTAAACCCTACGAAAACGAAACTATTTTTCGTAGAAACTTTATGTTAAAAGAAAATTTTCTAAAAAAATTATATTTTTTTGATTATTTTTCTATTTTGTATGATTTTTTAAAGTTTTTAATACAAATAAATGTTTTTAAAATTCTAACTAATTTTTAAAAATTCTTAAAAAAATTATAGTAATAGCGTGAACTTAAGGGACCTGGAAAAATATATGCTTGGTTACACAGTGTATTCGAATAAAGCTATGTTAATAAGCTTAAACAGCTTATTGACTAAATAAGGGAAAACGTATACAAATAATTAATGTTGTGAAGCTAACGAAAAAAAGACCAGGGCACGTTGGTTAGGCGTGTGCTGGTGTGAGGCGTTTATAAAGGTTTGAGGATGTTGAGGTCTCGGGGGTTCGAGGCCGTGCTAACCCCCGAATTTACTATCTTCCCCTTTTTTTTTGAGAACTTATAAAAACAAGTTGTAGAAAGCTAAAAATAAGCACTTTTACTAAAAGAGATTATTTTTTAAAAGCCCTAAATAATCTGTAAAACAGCTGAAAATATGACAGAACTACTTAACTATATTTTTAGTTTTTTTAGAAAATTTAAGAACTTAAAAAAAATAAGCTGAAAACTAAGATCAATAAGCTACTAACTATTTAAGTTTACCCTAATAAGCTACTTATGAAAGAAATAAGCACAAGGATGTAAGCCATAAGCTGAATTATCCTAATAAGCTCTTAAACACTAACTGAAAATCAAACAGCCTACAAGGGCAGTTTCAAGCTTAAAATTAAGCTCACAAATGGATCCTTTAGGACAAAATGCTTATCACCTTAAAATCTTAAAGATCAGCTAATTAAGCTTCTCTATAACAATAATAAAAAAAACATTTTGAAATCTAAATAGTATGAAAAAGCAAATAGAAAAAAAGCGAAGGCTTACTTTTGATTTTTTGGATTCTTAATGAAAAAGCTAATATATAAGCTTAACCCTACTGACTTATAAGTACAATCTAATTTAAAACTAACTTAATAAGCTAATTACGATAAAGATTAAGCCAAAAGTAAATAAGAAATAAGCTATAAAACTAAATTAAGCACTTAACAAGACTTAGACCCAAACAGCCCTGCAGGGATCTTTGAGCTTACTTTTCAATAAGCTCTTGGAAGATTGAAGAAATGAAACTTTTATCTACTAAAAACTAATACTATAAGCTACTTAAAAATGCATTCAAAAAGTATTTTGAAATCAAGTTGCTCAATCATACAAAGCTATATGAAAAGGCTAATTGCAGTTAGAGTCAAAGTATTTTTGGTTTTTTTAGATTTATTTGATATAAGGGAAAAAGGCTAAATATAAGCTAAAAACAAAATAAGTAAAATAAGCTAATTTAGCTAACATAAGCCCTATGCTACCTAGAATGGCATATAATCTACTTGTGCTCAAAGTTTGGTAAGCTAAAAACTACTTTTACCTATTGATTTTTAAGCTTGAAATTAGCTGTTTTTGCTACTATAGCTACTGATACAGTGTGCACAAAAGGTCCCAAACTTAAATCTAACAAATGCAGGCCTAATGACTTGTTTAATAACCTTAAAACAAAAGCAATTTGAGTACTACCAATAACTAGAAGAGACTTAAGCTAGATATGCTACTATGAAAGATTTAATGATCACAGGATCAAAGTATTAACTAGAAAAACCATATCGATAACTTGGATATAACCTACAAGCTACTCTAAATCCTGCTTATATAAACCTATAAATGAGATTTAAAGAGACACAAAAGGCCTAATGGCTTTGACAGTACTAACTCTAGTTAGTACTGTCATTAACCAAACACCCCTTTATATTCCAAAATCCCATTTTAAGCTTATGATAATGAGATTTAAAGCACAAGTATCAAATACCAGATGTTAAACAGCTTATAATAACCAAAATGAACATTTATGAATAAGCAAACAAGCCAGAAACAATAAGCTACTATCTATGCTATTTTTTTGGATTTTTATAGATTTTTAAGACAAATTATGAAAAACTAAGATCTACACTACAAAAGCTGAAAACAGATGATCAAACATGTTCAATAAGCATAATAAAACAAAATTTAGCACAAATAAGCTAGCAAAATAACAGATTAAACATTCTAACTAGAAAATTAGAGACAGTTAAAAGAACTTGAATTACTTATAAAGGCCCTTAGCATAACAAAGTTCTTATTATGCTCAAGTAGTTATTCTACAGCTCTAGCTTATCACAAGATAAGCAATCTAACACCCATAAGCTCTTCCTGATTTAGCTTATCATCCAAAAGCTCAAAATCCATTTAGCAAAGGTATTTCTGATTTTAAAGGTTAAAGTGAATTATATGCTTGTTTTGAGCTCGATCTAAGCTTATAGACTTAGAGAGCTTAAGAGAGCTTATGCAAGCTTATGAAACAGTGACATGAGAATTTGGATTTGTAAAAAAAACTTAATAGTAAAAACAGATTTATGTAATAGTAAAAGATGATTTCATTAATAGAAAACAGATTACAATACTATGAAAAGGAGATTACAAAAGCTTTAATAAGAAAGTTACATTTAAAATAAAAAGATTACAAAAGCTACTTAAGAAAACTTAAAAAAATGCAGAAAAGAAGATCCTCTGTGTGTGAGTGAGGAGCTTGTATTTATAGCTGCCAAAAGATGCTTCTAGGCCTTCAAGTTGTTATATGCTCCCATTCATCTTGGACTTTCATTCTTTCTCATCATTGGATCTCTAATAATCACCGTTGAATTAATTGGGGTGAGCACACGGAGTGCCAACGTGGCATTCCATGTGTCAGGCTCAATGTACTTCTTTTGCACTAACTTTAGTGCAAATTACCAATCATTGGTGTGTTTCTCTCATTGCCCGCGTGTCATTCCTTTGTGGGATTCAACCAATGGGAAGGTTTAGTGACGTTTATCTTAGCCACATCATAGCTTGGCACTTGAATCACTTAGCCACGCCCTCAATTTCTATTTGCCCTTTGATTTTGACTCGGGATTAAACGAAGAAGATGGCGAACAGTAAAAACCAAATTTCCCGCGTTTAAAATTATAAAAGGGTGCGTTTGATTTCTTTTGACCCGGGGTTTACACTCGTTGACTTTGGGCTTATATATAAAAGATTGGGCCATAGGTGTGTTTTGGGCTCGGGTAAAGTTAACAGGTTTTGGGATTTGGGTTATTATAAGGATATAACGAGTGTTAACTTTTATTAATAGAAAGTTAACACCGTTAGGGTTTTAAGGGTTATTTGTGAAATATGTTTAACAATGAGGGGCTATTTTAGGAATTTTTTAGGTTTTGTCATTTAGTGAGTTGACTTTGGTTGACCTTGGATGACCTTGAAAGCATTCTCCCGGCTCTTGTATACTTTATCCGATCTCGTGTCCGTGTTTGTCCGGTTTTGACCATTTTCTTGTGATATTTGCATTATCCATACCTGCACAATCATAAAGACAAAACAAGCAATATACAAGCATTTTAAGCATAATTTTATCTTTTATGGGTCATTTTTGATATAAAATGGATATGTGTTTTTACACATATCATATGTCGTTGAGGGTGTGGTAAGACGA
>BQNB010141524.1:0-11937 GCA_026074375.1 Tanacetum coccineum
CCACGCTTAGCATCTAACTTATATTCAACTCTATCATTTTCGTTCTTTGCAAAAAATTTAAGTTTAGCAAACGCTTAGTGTAAAAACTAAGGGGAAAACTAGAGTGCAAAACTCGGTCAAGTCAAAAGTTACCTAATTCTACGGGCCTACTTATTTCTATATTTTTATATTTTCATCATTTTTTTCTTTTTTTTATTACTCTAATAAAACAATAAAATTTTAAAATTTAAAATTTTGGTCAAAACGGGGTTGCAAAGGACACAATAGGCACATGTATGATCACATTTCGATAGAAATCCCCCTCCCCCCCCCCCCCCACTTAGAATGGAACATTGGCCTCAATGTTTAAAAACATCAGGTTTTACCCCCACACTTAGGAACAAAAAAGGCAAATGCAAAAGAAATTCCAAGTGTGAAAGAAGCACGCCCCCACACTTAGGCTATAAAATCACACACTTATTTATTAAGAAAATAGAAAGGAGAAAAGACACGGGTTACCTCCCGAGAAGCGCTTGTTTTTGTGCGTGTCTCTAGCTTGACTCTTCCCCCGAATCTTCCCCACCTGAATTAATTTCGTCCATGGGGACAGAAGTACACAATCTCATGTGTAATAATCTCCAAAGTCTTGAGAATACATAAACAATGATAATTCCAGGATCAAATACTCCATTTTCGTCAACTAGCAAGAATATATTTAATGAAAGAAATTTGAGGTATTCCTTAGGAAAATCGAGGCCAAGATAGTATGATAAATAAGAGAATAATTTCGGGCCAAGAGTTTCAAAAAGATGATAATAACCAAAGATGCCATAACGAAATCGTGATAAGGACACGATTGGGTTAGGTATGGTAATATCAATAGAAAACTTTTCGTACGGAGGTGGGATTTGTGGCGGTACTTTTTTGTGTACTATTAATTTTCACCTCATCAATTAGGGTCCCGTTTCAGGACTCAACGCTCTCCTTGTTCCTGAATATCAATAAGGATTGTCTGAATTAAAGTAAATTCAGAATCGAAATCAAACAAAGGATCAGTGATAGTCATTTTGGAAGTTTCTGAAATTGGATCAAGAGAATCTAAGGGTTTCTCGGATACCCTTGGGATTGGAACAAGGTTATCAACATCCATAGGAGGATTTAATTTGATATCCTCCTCCCCCATTAAAAAGGTATCTGATGGTCCCTTAATAAGCCGAATCGACTCGTGATTCTTTGCTTCAGAAGGATCATCCATTTAATAAGTTTTTAAGAAATACGGATAATCTCCTTCAGGGATAAAAAATAAAGATTTCCATATAAGCTCATGAGGAGGAGGGAGATCTTTAGTAGAATCAAGATTTAATAATCTTTTAAGAAGATGAATATCTCCCTCCGGATCGAATATATCATCATCGACTTCCGGTAAAGTCGAATCATGATGAGAAAGAAGTGTGTCGGTCTCCTCCAAGATAGAATCACTATCCCCGGTGGGAGTGAGAGAAGGAGAGAGAGACGCGACCACAGGGTCAAAAGAAGGAGTGGGACTGCCACTCAAATGGTGAATCGATTTCTGATCTTCAATCATCACAGAAGGTTCATCATCATCACTTTCATCGGAGTCTGAATAGTTAAAGGTGTTAGGATGACCTGGTCCTGGATTATGTTGAACACTTTGAATAGTGTATCCAGTTTGCTTTCCAAGGACCTCAACTCGTTCTCTCGAAGCGAAAGTAGTCTCAGAATAATGAGCACTCATATCAGTGGTAGTGTTTATAATACACTTCGGCGTCCCACTGAAAATGATGTTATGTCATATTCTCGATTAAATCATAAGCTTCTTGAGGAGTCTTCCGCATGAAATTACTGCCGGTAGCCACCATAATTCTTTCTTGGTCAATCATCATAATTTCATTGTAAAAAGTAAGGATTTGATTAAGAACCAAAATTCTATGTTCGGAGACATTTCCGCAAACAAGATTTAAATCTTTCCCAAGCTTCAAATACTGATTCGGTAGGCAATTGCCGGAAATTAAGAATTTCTTTCCTAAGTTGCAACGTTCTAGAATATGGAAAGTATTTTGAGAGAAACTTGGAAACCATCTCTTCCCAAGTATGAATAGAATGAGTTTTAAGAGTATAAAACCAAGATTCAGCTTCGTGGGTTAAAGAGAATAGAAAAAGATTTAGATTGATGATGTCTTGAGAAACTTCATTTTGCTTAATGAATTGGGTGATAGATAAATATTTGTTTAAATGATCGTTTGCATCTTCACCTTCAAATCCATGGAATTGACAAATCTGTCGAAGTAGCTGAACCATAAAGAATTTTTCATGCAAAATCGTTTCCCAGAATATATACTTCGTGCATTAAACAATTCTGGGCTACTGTCAAGGCGAAAACTGTCAATGGGGAAGTACAGTTACAAGCCCTAGTGGACGGAAAGAAGATCATCATTACTGAGTCGATTGTAAGAAGAGATCTTCAACTAGAAGATGTTGAAGGTGTTGATTGTCTACCCAATGCTACCATCTTTGAACAACTTACATTAATAGGGTATGAGAAAATTTCACAGAAGCTTACTTTCTATAAGGCATTTTTTTCCCCACAATGGAAATTCCTTATTCATACTATTCTACAATGCCTAAGTTCTAAGACTACTGCATGGAATGAGTTTAGTAGTGCTATGGCTTCTGCAATTATCTGTTTAGCTACAAACCAGAAGTTTAATTTTTCAAAATATATTTTTGAAAGTATGGTGAAGAACTTGGATAATGTAGGCAAATTTTTTATGTATCCAAGGTTTGTACAAGTGTTTGTGAATCAACAACTTGATGGCATGCTGATCCGATCCAAATAGTCGTATATAAAATATATTATATATAACTAAATAT
This sequence comes from Tanacetum coccineum, assembly GCA_026074375.1. NCBI lineage: Eukaryota > Viridiplantae > Streptophyta > Magnoliopsida > Asterales > Asteraceae > Tanacetum > Tanacetum coccineum. Next base: position 2,872 of record BQNB010141524.1, read on the forward strand.
CTCAAATAGTAATAGTATAGAGAGTATCCCGTTTGATATGACAATTACTTTAGGAAAAGTAATAGTTTATCTCCCGGATGTCGTATCCCGACGAGAGATGAATTTGAAATCCACGAAAGCGTTTTGTTTGATGCTTGAATATCGAATATTTTTGTTTTTGGTTCTAAACTAAAAATTTAATTAAACTATTTAAAAACTAGATAGCAAATAGCGAGTAATTAAACGAAGAACGATATATTATAAAAGATATGCTTGCTAAGTGTATTGACTAGATCCTTAAGTGTGAATTAAACATACAATTAAGTCCTTATTGATGAACCAATATCTTTCTAACAAATTATCTTCTCACAACGTTGGCTTATATTGAAAACAACTCTTATTAAGATATCGATTACTAAATTATTACCTAATTATTCTTACGGCTTTTTTCCCGCTCGAATAACCAAAACAATAATTTAAGTAATATAAAAATCACTAATCAATATTTTTCTCCTTTTTATTAATCACACTTAATTTACTAAACAATTTAACACTTAGCAAGCATATATAAAAATCTACTCACTAAGCATATTATTTAAGCTAACAATAATCAACAAAGCAAAGCTAAACATTTTATACTAAAGCTACACTAATTAATTGAAAAAGGATAGAAAATGGAACCGAATTGAAGAGCCGCAAACAAACGAATACCACCTGATTTATTTAGCTAAAGCAAATAATCAAATTCGGTCTGGCTAAATAAACCCTTAAGCTGCACGCCTCATGAGTTGACCGGAACCAAAAACAACACAAAATTAAATAACAAACTGTTAAACCAAAACAGTTTATAACAACTCTAAAATTGTAATTCCTATTTCCTGTTTCTTTTCTATCATACGCAACATTCCAATGAGGCCCAACAATAATCAAACTTAGCATAGTCCAAAACCAAACGCAGGCCTAAATGAAATAAGGAAACAGGTCGTGGCCCAAATAAAATCAAATGAAGCCCTTAAGAAAACCAACGAGACCCAGATCTAATTTTCTATAAACCAAACCAAACGCACAGCTATACTAAGCACAAAATAAGCTAAACGATTAAGCTCACGGAATAAGCCATGATAACAATTTCAATAAGCTAACTCAAAAATAGAATAAGCACTTATAATACTTAAGCAATTTGAAATAAGCAATCCTAACGAAAACTAAACAGTAAAACCGATTAAGCACTAGCTAGGAAAATGAGCACTACGAATAAGCAATCGAGAATAAGTCAATAGTATTAGTATTACAAGATAAGTACTTCTAAAACCGAGATAAGCACTAAAACTCAAAACCACGTTAAAAAGCTAACACGAATAAAAGATAAAACGAGATCTAAACCATGAATAAGCATCAATTGTAACTAATAAGCACACGAAAATAGCAACAAGGAATTTTCATAGGCTAAAAGCATTTAAACTACTCAAATCGCATAATGAATAAGCAAATAAGCTAATGAATACTTGTCTAAATAATATAAGCTCAACTGAATTCGAATAAGCTATTTAGGAGCTTATTAAATCAGATAAGATGAGTTTCTAAGAAATCTAAATCAATATAAGCACGAAAATAAGCTAGAACCGAACTTATTTGAGCTTATTATTCAAAAATCCTTGAAAACTAATAAGATTAGATCGGATAAGCTTTAGAAAGCTTATAGGAGATTATCTTAAGGCTTTTAAGGAGTTTTGGAACTAATAAGCTGAGGAAATAAGCTCACGAGAAAGGCTTATTTAATAAGCACATACACAAAGTAAGAAAACAAACAAATAAGTAAACCGTGATTTTCATTAAGCTCACATCATTCTTGATACAAAATCTTAATAAGCTCGCGAATTAATCTTGATACAATAAGCCAGAAAATCAAAATAAGCTAACACTAAATGAAAATAAGCTAAAACATGAAAAAGTAAATCTAAAAACTAAATTTCCTAATAATCCTAAAGTGAGGGGAACGAGATGATTTTATAGCCTAATGAGGGGTAAAAATTGCCAAAGCCTCAAAGAGCACCGCCACATTTATTAGCCAATGATTGGCATAGATCCTGCCACATCATACAGAATGATAAGATTTGCAGCCGGTCTGCCAATAACCGAGAGACACGTGTCATTCCATAGCTTAAATCATACGCGAGCTATATAACCATTTTATCTCTTTGCGAAATTGGAAATCAAATTAAAGCATAAAGTCCCGCCACGTGGAGGATTCTTATTCGCCCAAACCAAATGAGTGCTCGGTCACGTGACTGGAAATGAATTTGTTTCACAGTACGTGATGATAACGTCATATGCTTTCTTCAAATCTGATTATATTTTTGTAGTGGCCTTTGTTTGTTGGGCTTAATCATGGGCTTGCAATATATTGGGTTGGCCCGGACCATAAAATGGGTTACGGGTTGGCCTAATAAAATCCAAGGGCACCGTTGGACTTGTTTTCTCATGCTCTTTTCAATGGCATGCTCAAGGACATTTCACGACTTTGTCTTGATCTTGATTATTGAGCACTCTTGATCGAAACGAACCCGTAAATACCCGTTTTTGCTTCGTTTTCAATCCTTTTACTTGCAAGACATAAAAATACCAAACAAACATATTTGCAAGATAATTAAGCATATTTTAGTATTTTTAGTCCAATTAATAGTGTTTTACAGGGTTATAAAGGAATGTGTTTTTTTAGCACACATCCACGAACCATTCTGTGATGAATTACTCAACCCCCATCTAGTGTTGATCGTCCACCACCTGAAGTCATTTGCTCCAATTGCGAAGTAGTAGATCCAGAACCCCTGCATCACGGTTTACTCCTCAACAACTGTTTTGACTCAAGATTGCATCATCACCTATAACTCATAAACAACACCTGAAACTCAATCTCCTGTCATTTCTAACAATGTTGAAGAAGAGAATCACAACTTAGATGTTGCACACATGAATAACGATCCATTCTTTGGCATTCCAATTCCAGAAAACAATTTTAAAGCATCTTCTTCTTCGAACGTTATTCCCACCATTGTGCATACTGCTGCTCCTAACTCAGAACACGTTACCAAATGGACCAAGGATCATCCTTTATACAACATCATCGGTGAACTCCACAGACCTGTTTCTATAAGACTCCAACTTCATGAACAAGCCTTATTTTGTTACTATGATGCCTTTCTCACATCAGTTAAACCAAAGAACTATAAAGACGCATTAACTCAAGCATATTGGATTGAAGCAATGCAAGAGGAGCTAAATGATATATCCGCGTCAAGATAAAGTGATGGTTATTACTTTAAAATAGATCTACAAGGTGAAACTTGATGAAATAGGAGGAATTATGAAAAACAAGGCTCGCTTGGTTGCTCGTGATTACCGTCAAGAATAGGGAATTGATTTTGAGGAATCCTTTGCTCCAGTGGCTAGACATGATGCTATTTGAACTTTCCTCGCATATGCTGCTCACATGAATATGATCGTCTACCGAATGGATGTTAAGACGACATTCTTGAACGACATTCTCCGTGAAGAAGTTTATGTCAGCCAACTGGACGGGTTTGTGGATCAAGACAATCTGAATCATGTGTACAAGCTTAAGAAAGCTCTTTATGGGTTGAAACAAGCTCCTTGCGCGTGGTACGATCTTTTGTCGAAGTTTTTACTCTCTCGAGAATTCTCTAAAGGAACCGTGGATCGCACATTGTTCATCAAAAGGCAAGGCAAAGATATTCTCCTAGTACAAATCTATGTTGATGATATAATTTTTGCGTCTAGTACACCTGAACTATGTGATAAATTTTCAAATATAATGTGTTCAAAGTTTAAGATATCGATGATGGGCAAAATATCATTTTTTTTCTAGGACTACATATTTCACAAAGTCCCAGAGATATCTTTATAAACCAGTCTAAATATGCTCTAGAATCTTTGAAAAAATATGGTATGGAATCTAGTAACCTCGTGGATACTCCCATGGTGGAGAAATCCAAACTGGATGAAGATACACAAGGGAAAGCCGTTGACCCTACACACTATCGTGGAATGATTGGCACCCTTATGTATCACATAGCCAGTAGACCAGACCTAACATTTGTTGTATGCATGTGTGCCCTGTATCAGGCAAATCCTACCGAAAAGCACTTATATGTTGTAAAAAGAATCTTTAAATACCTACGAGGAACCGTTAATAGGGGACTCTGGTATCTAAAGGATTCTTCTATTGCTCTAACAGCTTATGCAAATGTTGATCATGCGGGTTGCCAAAATACTAGACGAAGTATATCTGGAAGTATACAATTATTGGGAGAAAGACTTGTTAGCTGGTCATCAAAAAGGCAGAAAAACACTGAGATATCCAGTACGAAAGCTGAATATATAGCCTTGTTTGGCTGTTGTGCTCAAGTCCTTTGGATGAGATCACGGCTTACCGACTATGGCTTTGGATTCAATAAAATTCCAATGTACTATGATAACAAAAGCGCTATTGCCTTATGCTGCAACAATGTTCAACATTCTCAATCAAAACATATTGACATCAGATTCCACTTCATAGAAGAGCAAGTTGAGAACGGAGTAGTAGAGCTTTACTTTGTCAATACGGAGTATCAGCTGGCAGACATCTTCACAAAGGCCTTGGCAGAAAAATAATTGAATTTCTTATCAACAAGCTGGGAATGCGAAGTTTTACGCCGGAGACTCTGAAACAATTGGCAGATGAAGCTGAAGAATAGTGGTGGTACCTATTCAAATATCATGTATATAATATGTATATATATATTACACACCAGAAAAACCAAAAAGATTTTTCATTTTCAGAAAACCTTTATAAAAACAAAATACAAAAATATAAAATCTTTAAAACCAAAGAAAAAAATTAAAAAATGAGAAAAATATAAAAAGAGGTAATAATGGCATGTCTTCTGAAAATCGATAACATTTACGGTCTTAGAAATGTCATTTAATAATGATACGAGGCTGTAAATGAAGTTCGAGCAGAAGTTTCAAAAGTTTTCAAAACATGCCAAAATGGCTTGCTATTATTTCAGATAGCAACCCGATCATCATCTTAAAGGCAAGTATTTCAAAAAGAAAACTTGACCTCATAACGGGAATTTATTCTCGGGCATGGTCTACTTTATGACCATGCAAAGGCTTGTGTTTACTTTGCAACACAACCCGTGCTTTCTTTATACCATAAGTGTACGTGTCAGTGCACTTATGTGTTAAAATAAGAGAAATCTTATTTCATGGTGTTTGATTTTCAAAAATAAAACATTAAGTCATCAGAAAATGCTTTTCAAAGACATTCGACTTCTCAAACAACGACTACAGCTCTTTAAATAGAAAACGGGTCATTGTTTGAGGGGGAGAAAATGTCAAATATCTTCTTCAGAAAGTCATTTGATAAAAGGAATAAAGGTTTTTAAACAATAACGAAATATCAATTTTTAAGGAAAGTTAATTAAGTTTAGCTTATGTGTGCCTTAAATGTTATTTGTTTATGCCTTAGAGAGAATATGCGCAAATTTAAGTTGTTAGGTATGCTAGTTAAAACTACAGGGACTATTTGTGCCAACTTGTTAACTTAAAATGCCTAAAATAACTTATATATAAAAAGTGCAAAGGTTTTTAAAGTAAAGGGGGCATTTGTGCATAAAACGAAACTTGTCTTATACACAAACACCCCCTCCCTGTTTTTCCACACATTCAAACACAACACTTATAAGTTTTTCTTTCCTCTCTCACAAAAACAAATCGTCATCTCCTTGATCTTCATTTCTAACCGTTTTTATCACTAAGGTATAACATGAAAAATGTTTTCTATCACCTAATCTACCTACGTCTCAAAGGAATTGGTTTTTTATCCACTCTTGATCTCGAAATCCCTAATTCTCAAATTAGGGTTCTTGAAAATCAAAATGGTTAAAACTCTAAATTAGTTGAGGGGTTTTGTAGCTTTAGGTGTGTTTAGCACTCGGCTAAAATAGTTTTGAATATGGTTATCATTTTCTTAGGTTTTGATTGCTTGTATGTTGGAAATTGAGCATTTTTGTGTATTAGGTGGAAATGTTTGTGGGTTTGGTGTTAGATAAGTATAAAATGTATTCTTGAATATGTGTGTGCTTTGAAATCATTATCTTTTATGATTATTCTTGGGTGCTGATTGAATTGTAGATTGTAAATGTTTGACAGTGTTATCGTGTGTTGTTTCTAAGTTTGTAAGATGCTAAAAAATGTTTATGTGAAAGCCATGATGATTCGTGAATCTTTGAGCGTAACAAAATGCTTGTGAAATAAGTTGTAGAGCACTCGAACCAAATACGCAGCCTTTGTTGTTTGAACCGAACTCACAGTTTGTGTTATAACCGAACTCACAGTTTGCACCATTGACCGAACTCGTAGTACCTAGTTTTAACCAAACTCGCAGTTAGCTTTAGAGACCGAACTCGCAGTTTGCTTTAGTGACGAACTTACAGTTTGTTTTAGTGACCGAATTCGCAGTTAGCATTACTTACCGAACTCGTAGTTAGCATTACTGACAGAACTCGCAGTTAGTATTATTGACCAAACTCGCAGTGTGGATTATTGACCGAACTCGCAGTTTATCAATAGTGACCGAACTCGTAGTTTTCAATAGTAAAAACCCAAAAAAGAAAAGAAAAAAAAAAAAGAAACGACAAACCACAAAAAACCCCTAAAAAAAAGAAAACAAAACAAGAAAAAAAAAAACAAAAAAAAAAAAAAACAAACAAAAAAACCAAAAAACAAGAAAAAAAACAAAACAACCAAAAAACAAACCAAACAAAAAAAAAAACCCGGATTCGCGGTTTTCACTTAATCAACCATATTCAATCATACTTAAAGGATACAAAAGGCTAAAATCTTATAAACACTTAGAATCTAATTAGAAAGTGACTTAAAACTTTGTAGGAAACTAGAAGGGGGGTTGAATAGTTTACCGGTTAATTGGTGTTTTTAAAACTTTACTTAAAAATGTTTGATTCGAGTTATATGTCAATCAATCAACAATATGAATCACAACTAAATTATCTAATGTAATGAACAAAGTAAGCAATGATAATAAAGAGATAAAGAAAGAAACGATCAAACCAAGACACCAAGATTTATAGTGGTTCGGCAACGAAGCACCTCTTCGTTCCTACTCCACTCCCCGAGTACTCCACTCGAGATTTCACTATGTCAACAAGCTCCCTTTAGGCGGAGAAAACCGTTTACACGTCGCTTACTTCCTTTTCCGACACTAAGCTAGATGTCGAGTCCTAATCTTAGCTAGAACCAATCTATGACTTCCCTAAGTCTTTATACACTCACAAGATATATATACCCTTGGATTGACACACAATCCAAATCACACCAATACACAATTTACACTATTGGATCTACACACAATCCAATTTACACAACAACACTAAGTAAATGTAATGAATATATGTGATCTTGAGGAGGAAGAGAAAGATCACTTGACAACAAATCGTATGTAGAAGAATACGATTGTTCTTCTCTTGCACTTGATTAGAGGAAGAAGGGAGGAAGAAAGAATTAATCACTTGAAACAAGATCAAGGTATGTTAGTGATCAAGATATGTGTTTTAGAAAGAAAGAAAGAAGAGAGAAAAACAGATCTGAAAAAATTCGTGGCAAGAGGTTCTGTTTTTCAGATGGGGTGGCCCATTATTTATAGGGACAAAAAATATAGCCGTTGCTGACGGCGGTCCCGGCGGTCCCTTATATATAAGGGGGCCGCCAGGCCTATAAGGGGGCCGCCGTAGACTACGCTCCCTTTTTTGTCCTTTTGTGGTGAAGGTTGTATCTGATTTAGAACCTTCCATTTTGGGGGAGAAATCTGATTTCAAATTAAATAATTTAATAAAACATTTCTTTTATAAAAAATTATTTTGTGTTTATATTTTTGTAAAAATACTTTTGTAAAAATGTAAGGTTTAGGAAATAAAAATTATTTTCTTGATCACTAATCATGTTTAATGATTTGTTTATCCATACCTTAAGTGATTAATCTTAGAAATGGAATTTTACGATTAGTAATTTATAAACGTTTAATTTTATCGTAAACGTTTTCACATTTTGTTATTATCAAAACATCGAGAGGTTGAAAAATATAAATAACGTTTTTAGACATTATTTGTATTAACAATCTCCCCCTTTTGATGATGACAAAACATAAACTCATTTAGTATAAAATTGGAAGTTTATAAATTATTAATGAGTTAAATTATATTTCTCCCCCTTTTTTTCGAATCCAAAAAGGTTGATCGTTGAGTTGTAGTAGAGAGAAAGAAATCGACGATTAAAGACTCCCCCTTGATGTCTGCTCCTCCTTGTTCGGGGCACCAAGGGATCGATCTTACGATAGTTTGTTTGCTACATAACAAGGTTAGAATTACAAGTGCAAACCAACATAGCATGACAAATATCTTTCAAGTTAACACATTGTATGTAAATTAACAAAAGAAGAGTTTCATTCCACCAACAAGAAACTCATACATTAGCACAACCAGCTAATACAAGATAAAGAGACATAATACTTCATAACTCTTAAATGATTCATGATGCATAAAGAATGACTTTTTAAACAAAAATGTGTTTGGATTTTCCATTATTAAGCCATTTGAAAAAGGTCTATGGTGGAGGTAGAAAATGGGTTGTTAAGGAGGTGGTTAGAAGATACTCGAGATGAGCAAACATAATGTTCATTTCATCTCGAAGGTTTAAGTAGAGGTTACGGTTGTGGACACAACATATACAAGTTGATCCATGATAGTCATGATAGTTGTAGTAGAGTGGATGCCCCATGATAGGAGGTTGAGGTGGTGATGGTGATGGTGAAGGTGGACTTTAGAGATTTTCAAGAGGTGTGATTGGTGATATTGATAGAGTGATATCCAAAGAAGGAAGGCTTTGAAGTGGTTGAGGGTTTAAAGGTCTAGGAGGGACATCCAATATGTGTTGAGGTGAGGTTGGTTCATTTGAGGATGGAGGTGAAATTTGAAGTTTTGATTGAAAAAAAGAAGATGTATTATCTTG
>BQNB010141525.1:0-17258 GCA_026074375.1 Tanacetum coccineum
GTTTAAATACAATTAATCCTTCTAGAAACCCTAATCCTCATCCGCCACATCAATAACCATGGTTATCTAGCATTGGATTCGCTCTTATTCCACATAGGCAAAAGAAGACGTCACAAGAAGACACGTTGGCAGGATATTAGCTAATGATTGGGTGAAAAGACATGGCCTAATGATTGCACTCACAAAAGAAACACAACCCCTATGATACACTGGCAATTCGTGTGATGGATAATTGATCCAAGGGCTATGATATGAAGATTGGAGGCCAAGAAAGAGATCAAGGGATGTGGATTAAGGATAGTGAATCCTCTCACACAACAAACACACCATGGAGTGTCTAAAGAGCTAGAACCTTCCTTTCTTGTCTATAAATAGAAGCCTCCACACACTCACATAAGATATCTAGAGTAGGAGTAGCTTAATTTAGGTCTAGCTTGTACGTTTTTAGCTTAAAGTCATTTAAAATTCATGTAATTTCTTTCAAAGTATTGTAATTAGTTAATGTTTTAATAAAATTCAGTTTTATCTTAACTGTTGTCTAATTCAGTCTTTTATGTTAAGCAATTATGATTTGAAAAAGCATCATAAGCTAAGGTCTTTTAGCTACTCAGTACTACTCTATGCTTGTTTGCTTCATTAAGCTTACAAAAGCTTAACTAAGATTGATAATTCAATAAATTCACCTTAAATTTACCACAGCTTACTTTTGGAAGGGAAGCCAGAATTGGATGGGCTTCCAGGACCTTACCATCTTATCCTAAATAAGCTGGAGCTTGTTGAATAGCTCCTTAAGCATTTATTATAGCCTTGTTTAAGCAAAGGCTGTTGTAAGTTTCTTATTTTTCCTTTTTAAGCTTTAAATTGCACTTTAGCTTATTTCTGCTTAATGTTAGCTTATAGATGTTTAGATTAGCTTATTGTTGCTTAATATAGTTGATTAATGCTTAATTTAGTCATTTGTTAGTTTAAATCTTGGTTTACATATATTTGTTATAAAACAGTTAAAAATCCAAAAATAGTAACACTAGTTAAAGGCTTATTGTTCTGGCTTATTTGATTATTGAAATTAGTTCATTAGGTCTGTTATAAGCTTTGTAGTATCTGGTATTTGAAGTTTAAACTTTAACTCTCAAAATTATAAGCTGAATATGATGTTAAGTATTTTAAAGGGGTGTTTGGGTCAAGACAACACTAACTTAAGTTAGTGCTGTTAAGAGCCATTTAGCTCTTTAAATTGAATTTAAATCTCATCTTGAGGTTTAAAATTTTAGGATTTAGAGTTTTTTTGTGAAGGCATAAATCAGGTTATTTTTAACAGAAGTTTGTGAGTTTAATTGTATGAATCTGAAGGTAATAAGCCAAGATTCATAAGCTCTTAGTGCTAACTTTTATTTCTAACAGCATTTGGTTAATTTATGATTAGCCTTGTAAATAATTGTTAAAAAGGTGTTAGAAACAAGTTTCTTAGGACTGCACAATTGGATTTAGGTTTTGATCATATTAGTGTCATTTGCATCAGATAGTATAAAAGGCTTTATAGCCACTTTCATCTTTAAAATTCAGCTAGTTAAAGTAGGAATTATATTTGAAATTAGGTGCACAAGTAGTTTATGGTTCATATTAGATCTGTTTGAGATTATTTTGTAATAATTAGCTTATAGCTTAACGGTTTTTAGGTTCTAAATCAGTACTTTGTCATTGTTGAATTAAGCTATTGAAAACACAAACATAGATAGTCTTGCCTGCACACCTATTTCAGCAAGCTATTATCTTTGTGAATTTTGATTTTTCGAACTGAATTTTTAAAATCTGTTTTAAGTAGTTTGGAGGATGAACTTTTTAGTGGTATAAGCCACTTTTCCATAAGGATCTGTTTTAAGGCTTAAAATAAGCTCAAAAAAGTCCCTTTTATCTGTTTTGAAAATGTTTTTTTTAGTGAAAAGTTTTTAAGTGCTTATTCACTTAAGAGCTTGTTGTTTTGATTAAATGTTTGGTTCACTGTGCTTTTAGTTTGTGTTAAAATAATGTTAGCTTAATTAGTTTTGTTTTAAGTTTATTTTAGCTTATTTGCTTTTTCAGTTAAAACAAAAGCTAAAAATCTCTTAAGTATGCTCTGTCACTTTTAGTCTTAATTTCTGGCTTATTGATTAAGTTTAACAAAAAGTTTCTTTTATAAAATTTGCTTATTATAAGCTATTCTTTAAGTTTGTTTAAAAAGTTTTTTTGCAAAGAAAAAAAAGGGAAATAAAGGAAGTCCTTGGGAGAGCAATCTCTGAACCCCAATACCTCAACCCAATCTCAACCCTTTATAACACACACACCACACCATCTGCGCCCTTGGGACTTTTACGTCCAAGGGTGCAATGTTGGTTTCTTTATCTCTATTCCTTTTAACCTTTTATTTGTACAAACTTTTAATAAGCACTTCGAGGTGCTAAAGTGGATTTTTTCCTGGCTTATTTTTGTTAAGCAATATCAGTATGTCATTTTCTAGCAATTAAGTACCCAGACTTTAGTCTATTTTTAGGAATTTACTAATTTTTAAATCATATTAATATATTTTCTTGCATTAATTAGTTTAAAAACTTTAAAAATTCATAAAAAATAAAATAAAAATAAAAATAAAAATAAAATTTCTTTTTCTAAAAATCATTTTTAGTCTTTTAGCATCTAGGAAAATTAGTTTGGCCCTTTTTGGTTCATTTTTACTCAATTTAGATTTTAGGTTACGTTTTATAAATCCCGTTAACGTTTTTGAGCATTTTCTTGTATTTGATTTTTATGTACCTTTACTTGCCCACTAGTAGGAATTAGTTTGCGAAATCAAAGATTTTAGAACAATTCAAATCATTGTCCAAACAAAAAAGGAGTCTCAATTCATAATTCTTGGGGTATAAACGACCCGATGAATACTTAACGGTTAACATACGATATTTTGTGTAGATTTTCCTTTTAATCTTTGTCCTCAAGGATTATTAGTGAAATTTCTTATACTTTGATATTATACGTGTATCAATGTTCAAAAAGAAAATCCATTGCATCATAACTAAACAAAAACACGATTAAAGTAAAAAAAAACATTAAACAAATTGAAGGTAGTAATCCAAATAAAGATCATATATCAACTTACAAGGCCTTGTAAGATTTGGTAGGTTCGTCTTCACCATGGTTGGTGGAAGAAGGTTCTCGAATGGAGATTCAAACCCTAACAGATCGATGCGGTAATCATAATTGATGAAGTTGGTTGCATCTTTGATGAGTAATCGAATGGTGATTAGATTTTGGGATGAAGTTTTAGGGTTTGTGATGAAGTAGATCTGTATTAATTTTTAGAGAGGGAAAGGGTGTAAATTTTTTGGGGGGAAATGGTTGTAAATGACAAACAATACCATTTTATTAGTATGAGGTTATGATTTGTTAAAGACAATGTTATACAATAGCCCCTATTGTTTCGAGTATTTACAAAATTGCCACCTTCCTCTTTGATCTTGTAAAATCTGATCCAATGGTTGAGATTCTTTCCTACCCTTTTTATAATAATATTCTTTTTATTATAACTCCACCACATATATATATATTAATATAAATTCGATTTTCGGTTTAAATTGAAAACACCATATCTAAACCGAAAAACGAATTTTTAATTTGGTTCGGTTCGATTTTAACAAATTCGATTTGGTTACAAATCTGGTTTGCTTTTTATGGATTGGTTCGATTTCGATTTTCGGTTCTTGTAGATATCACACGAATTATGAACACCCCGAGATGTACATAATTCTAGGGGTGTTCATCGGTTCGGGTATCAGGTTGCTCGATTTATTCGGTTCGGTTGGTTCGATTAATTCTCTTTTCTGGGTAAATCGAAAATCGAATCGAAACGAATTAAAATTGGATTAAACCTAACCGAATAATCAAAAACCGAAACCCCATAACAGAGAACCGAACCGAATAACCCGAATTATATTTATATATTTTTTTAGCAAAAAAAAATTTTCAAGCTTAAAAATTTTTATATTTATATAAGGAAAGAGTTTTAATATCTTTTTTGTATAATATTATATAAAAAATATATATTTATATGAATTCGGTTTTCGGTTTTGATTGGCAAAACCATAACTGATACGAGAACCGAATATTTAATTCAGTTCGGTTCGGTTTTGATAAATTCGGTTCGTTTACAAATTCGATTTAGTTATTTTTGGTTCGGTTCGGTTTTGATTTTTGGCTTATTCGAGTATTACCCGAACAATATATATCTCTACATAATTCAAAATATGATACTTATAGGCCCATGTTTGATACTCTGATAGTCTGATCCTCCCAAACCATAACACTGGTGACCCATGGGTGTATAAATAATGGACAAAATCAAAGGGTGTCTTGGGGTTCGAGGACACCAATTGATTTTTGCGACGTAATTTTAATTTTTGAAAAAAATATTGATTTTTTATATACACATAGTCCATCGAAATGTGTTTCTAGTGTTATTTAGATAGGATACTGATAAATAGAAATATAAACATCGATTTTTCTTTTACTTATCGTTTAAATGACATCTTCATTCTAATTTAGTTTTTTTGTCATGTTATATTGCGGTTATAAAAAGTTGTGCACCATGTCATATTTGTTCCTAGTTTCGTGCATGCATTTCATATTATCGTTTTGAATAAGTAGCAAATTTTTCCTGATACCCATTGCTTTAAATGTTATGGCTGACTAATTAATGAGTTGGAATGGAATTGTAGAGAAGTTCAATAATAAATTATCTCACTGGAAAGCAAGGTCGATGTCTTGTGGTGGAAGACTAACATTAGTCAAATCGGTTCTTGGAAGCCTTCCTCTTTACTATTTCTCAATGTTTCGTGTTCCGGTGGGGATTCTGAAAAAGTTAAAAAGTATTAGACAAAGGCTTTTTTTTGGGGTAGTACTGATGAAAACCAGACAGTAACATGGGTAAAATGGGATTGTGCTCTTAATAATAAAGTTTCAGGTGGTTTAAATATTAGGAGTCTAAAAGCGTCAAACTAGGATTTGTTAGAAAAGTGGTGGTGGAGGTTTCGGGTCGAGGAAAATAGACTTTGGGTAAAATTATAAAATGTATTTATGGTGAAAGTGGCGGTCTCGATGAAGAAGGTGGGATCGGGTTACATGGGAAGTGGTGGGATATCATATAAGTTGGTAGAGATATAAAAAGTACAAGCGTTCGATTTACTTCCTTGTTTGAAAGAAAGTTGGGTGGGGGGCGAGAGTACTCTCTTTTGGTTGTACAGATGGGTTGCGAATTTTACTCTTAAAGAAAAATTCCCTAGATTGTTTAGATTAGAGAGTAGAAAAGAGGTAACAGTGGCGAAGATAGGAGTATAGAGGGAAGGCAGATGGGAATGGTCATGGATTGGGAGAGAGGTATACGGGGGAACTTATGGAAATGATAGTTTTAATTCATTCGTTTGCTCCTAGTGTGGGACAACCCGATACTTGAAGTTGGAACCTTGACAAAAATTGGTTCTTCACGGTCAAAAAATTAAGAGAAGCATAGATGGAAAAATTCTACAAAGGACCAATACATGGCAAGAAACATGATGGTGCAAAATAATTCCAAGAAAGTTTGTATTTTTATTTGGCGACTAAATCAAGGTAGAATCCCAATTCATTTTTGGCTTGACCACATCGGTTTGGATCTTGATTCTATGTTTTGTCCTCATTGCGAAGAGGAGGTAGAAATGATAGATCATTGTTTCTTGAGATGTGGTCGGGTCTAAGGGTGGAGAAAAGTTCTTGATTGGAGGAAGATGAGTAATCTTACATTTGAGTTCGGTGGACAAGGTTAAAAATTATAAAGGCTTACTACAGTTTAAGAAAAAAACAAAAAAGCGTATATAAAGCGGTGGTGTGGTCGATGTTATACAATATATGGCGTGCTCAAAACAAAAAGAGTTTTTAAGAATAAAGTCATAAATCTATCAACTATATGTGATGAAGTTCAAGTCGTGTCTTTCTTTTGGATCGCTAACAAGGTCAAAGGCACAATTTCATCATGGTTAGAATGGGTGTCGGACTTGGCTCGTGCTTGCAAGTTATAGGGATCCACGGTTAACTGCTCCTCCTTTCTGCTTTGTTTCTATGGCTTTTAGTTTTTAGTATAGGGTAGGAGGAGATTGTTCTTTTGTTTTGTCTGTAATGCTTCCTATAGAACCGTAAAGGGGGGATACGGTTTTCTTGACTTCTTTAAAGTTTATAAAACTTCAAGTCTCGAAAGAGTCATGTGGTTTGGTGATTTACTTAGCAAAGAATCAATAAGTAGATAGAGATAGAGAGAGAGAAATACACCACGATATATACTGGTTCAGGAAGGGGGGTTTAGTCCTTCCGTACGTCCAGTTGCGAATCCAAGACACCTATACTATACTAGTATAATCCTTATTGTGGACTACAAACCGTATTACTCCCTCCGTCCCTAAATAAGTGCCCACTATTGACTTTCGAAGTCATCCTTCTTCAACTTTGACCTTAAATTATTTTGTTTGTGTTATATAATACTTGATGAAAATCATATCCATGAAAATACATTGAAAACTCAATCCATTCATATATTTTGCATCAAGTATTATATAACACAATCAAAATAATTTAAGGTTAAAGTTGAAGATGAATGACTTCAAAAATCAACAGTGGACACTTATTTAGGGACGGATGGAGTACAATTTAACTCCACTGATATGCACAAAGATCGGCGCTCACTAAGATGAGTTACTACTTATGGTATTCCGCCCTCGGAATCCACCCTTAAGAACCTGTGATTTGACTTAACCTATAACCATAAAGACTTTCTCTTGGAAGCTTACCAAACCCCAACTAGATCCTCAATGATCTATGCTTGATCCCTCAACTCAATTGAATGAAAGATAGATAGATGAATCAAGTCCTAACCTAACCTAACCTAGAGACTCAATTCTAAAGAAAGGGTATAAGAAAGAAGACCCTCGACAAAACACACAAGTATGGATTAGGTACTTGTGTGGCTCTTTTGCGGAGATGTGTTCACTTTAATAGAATGATAAGATGAGAATTTTGGAACACTTAGATGTTAGACTTAGAGGATAAGAGAAGAGAAAAGAGAGGAAAGAATGTTTGCAAGAGGTGAGGAATACAAAGGCCAAGAGGGGGTATTTATAGTCCAAGAGTCCTAAAAGTAGGAAAGTAATTCGCGAGTGGCGCACTGCCCACGTGTCAGCGCGTGGCCAGCGCGCCATATTCCCGAATTACTTTCTTCGGAACTTTGGCGTTTTAAATACCTGTACTTGTTAAACCCCCACTTGTACTTCACGCCATGACCTTTCAACCATTCTTATACTCAAGGTCAACCAACTTAAATAGCCATTTGATACAGGCATTTGTGAAGTATTTTAAAAGCCTTTTGCTTGTCCGATATTGAAAAGAGAGAAAAGAACAATCGGACAAGGGTATTTTGGGTATTCCTCAAATGTAATTAGCTTAGTTGGGATTCAACTAATTTTTAAGAAAGCTAGTTAGGGTATAAGAGAATATTCCAAGAATATTCTTAACTTGGAGAGAAAGGGGGAAGATTTGGAATTTGAATTTCAAATTTATTAAATACATGTTGGAAATGGACAATGGGTTGTGTATGAGTTGACATGATGTGATGGTGATGGGATGGAAAGGAGCCTTTTGATCTTGTTTGAAATGGAGGGTGAAGAGGGTTGTTTATAAGTTGGCATGATGTGATGGTGATGGGATGGAAATGAGCCTTTTGATCTTGTTTGAAATGGAGGGTGAAGATGAGATGAAGAAAGGTAAGTTAGATATGTGATGTGGCAAGATCAAGGGTGAATAGAGAGTGTGTTTGTGTAGAGAGTAAAGTGTGTTTGTTTGAAGAGAGGGAAGTGTGTTTGTTTGTAAAAAGGGAAGTGTGTTTGTTTGTAAAGGGAGATGTGTTTGTTTTGAGATTTGAATTTCAATCTAAGGGAGGTGAAGAGAGCGAGGTAAGTTGGATTAATAAACTAGTGTAATCAGTGGCTAAGATGATAGAGTGTATCTGTGTGTGAAATTCAAATGGTTGTGAGGAAGAAGGTAAATAGTGGATATGTGGTGGAGAATTTTTTTAAGGGACATGTAGAAGCCTATGTTGGGAATGAAGGGAACAAGAAGTAAAACAAGTACAAGGAGGGTACATTGTGTAAGGGAATGTAAGTTGTCCCATGTGGGTATTATTTAAGGAAGGTTTATGCAAAGAGGAGTTTAAGCATGAAGAAGGTTAGAAGATGATATGTTGTTCCCAACTTAAGATCGATTTCTTAGCTTGTAAAGGTTAAGTTACTTTGGATAAATCCAAAACAACTATGGTAGAAACTTTGTGAATACTAAAGAGTATGCGGAATCTACACTTTAATACTTAGAAGAATATTAATGAAATAGTAAACTGTATGAACAATGATATTACTGAAAAGCTCCAATATTATTATTATCAATAATACGAGTACTCTGTGTAGTACTAGGGTCTACAACCTTGAAGCTATATATCAAAAACATATGAATGTGTGTCTATAACCATAACCTAGGATCTCCTTTTATACACCACGGAGTCCTTTACCAGATAACTACAAATCTTCTATAATTTTAATAGATAACTGCAAATCTTCTAAATTAATAAGATATACATTGAATAAGTCAATACATATCACTTAACACGTCTTTATCAGTTTAGCAGTCTTAATCTTCATGCAGCAGTCTTAAGTTAGTACTGGCAGTACTAACTTACTCTAGCAGTACTAACTGGTTAGTACTGGTAGTTTTAACTTGAGCAGTACTAACTGTTGGCTTGGCAGTACTAAGTATGTAGACTTTTAATTCCCAACAATCCTCTCCTAAACTTGTGATTTACCTCTAAATCATCAAGTTTCTTGAATTAAACCTTGTTCTCGAAGAGGATTCTTTCAAACACTTCATCTTCTTGGTCTTTCATCCTGCATGAATATATTCCTAAGAAGTTCTCTAGACATCTTATTATTATGGAAACCTAAAGATCGTCTAAAGCTCAGTTTGTTTAGAACTTTAATCTAGGATGAACTATAACAAACAACAATAGAATGCACAGCGGAATAAACATTAAGAACATTCTTTATTATTGCCTAACAAGGTTTCATCATCATCTTTATACAATGACTACTACAAGCCCCAATTCTACGTGATCAATCGTAGAACGTGTTATCTAAACTATAACAAGGAATCAAAGATCCTTGAGGCTAAAATACAAACAACCTAGACGTCTACATTAGAGAACTTAACGCCTAGAACACACACACACTTTTCTTGGTGTTTACATCTTGACACATATAAAACTATATCTAGGGATCTCTTTATATAGTAGAGTCCATCTAGATTTACAAGGGAAAACATAATTGTATAAGGAAACTAAATCTTTTAATTCTTTAATAAACTTCATCTTTATCTTCAAGAATCATATCTTTTGGAATCTTTTATCTTTTGTAGAATATCCTCCACCAGCTTGTAGAATTTCATAATTGTCATTTAAGTCCCTCTTGTTTCCTTTTCATTCATTATTTTGTCTTATCAACTCAAATATAATTCCCAACAATCTTCCCCTAGTTGATAATGACAAAACCATATAAGCACAAACTTCCCCTGAAGCTAATATATATTTGAAAGAATAAGGATCATTCCACCAAGGATTTGTATGTTGCACATCTTCTTTGTAATTCTTCTTCCTCTTTTTGTCATAATCAAATAGGGGACTAAAGTATACAATTTTGATTTCGACAACCACAAACCACTATCACACTTCTAATCTAGCCTGCCAACAACTCAAATTACCCTCCATGACGCACCTTTAAGATAAATGAACTTGAGCAGTAGAAACTAAAACCTTCATCTTGATGTAGCGTATAAATGGTTAAACATTTAACATAAGCTTCCCTGAAATATCCATATGTGAACCATATCTTGAATCTTCAATTCTGTAAGACCTATGTAAATATTACAGATGAAGAAAAATTAAAGTATAACAAAACTTGATGAAGAAGTAGAAATATTCTTAAACTTTTGTATCTTATGTCTTGCACTATAAATATGATTAAGAACTCATAATCTCTTCTTCGTTTTTATGAGTAGACCTTCTGATAAAACTGCAAGCCTATACATGAGTCATCGAGCCAAGTGAAGTAAAATACCTGTGAGTACTACAATGTATCTCCTTACATCAGGTAAAAACTAGTTTTATCAAGTCTTTATCATAAACCGTATATAACCAAACAAGTTATCTCCAAGACCAAAAGATATAATAATACACGCATCAGAAAAAAGTCCACTCATCTTCAATAAGTTATAAACAATCTCTACGAATCCAATTAATCCAATAAATACAGCCATTAATTTCAGTATAAGAACCAAAAACCAAACACTCTTGAACCATGTGTGAGTAACAAATCAAAACACAAACTGCCTCTGTTCAGCCCGAGATTAAAATGCTTCTTTTTGTCTAATATCGGACGTAAGTAGCAGTACTAAGTACTTTGTCGGACGACTCTAGCAGTATAAACTCTTTTTCAGACAATACTAACAGTAGAAACATTCTTCTTGGACAATGCAAACAGTTTCATTCGAGCAGTATTTAGTTCAAGGAGTTTTAATACCACAAACAGTATTAACTTACTTGAAGCAGCATTAACTTCCTTGCTCGAATAGTATTAACCACAAACTTCTTTTGTATCTTTGTTCAATAGCATATGCGAATCCAACAGTATTACAACTGTTTTAATTTTTCATGATCTTCTTTTTGCTTTTTCATGCACGCCAAGCAATATTAAAATACATAAGGTACCATATGCAAGTAACTTGAGCCCCACCAAACAGTATCAACATATAGTATTGCTTGACCAACACACAAACAGTATAAATAACAGTCTTAACTGCTCTTTTGTGTTTAAATGCAGCTCATCGTGAAGATACACATGAACAGTAGTATTACGAGATCCTATAGTTACAACCCATGTGACAACACCATGCAAATCAGATATCAGCAACCCTCCTGTGTCGTTCGATAACCCTCCTGTGTGTGTTGTCTGATATCAGCAACAACTAGCAGTATTAACTACTTTTATCGGACAAGGCTAGCAGTTGTAATTGCTTCTAGCAGTACTAACTTCCTTTAACCCATACAATATTAACATAGTTTATTAAACCCGAGCAGTATTAACTGCTTAAATTCAATAGCAGTATTAATATCATGAAGCAGTATTAACTTTTTAATCCCAAGCAGTAGTAACTAACTGCTTTTACCACAAGCAGTAGTAACTGCTTTTTAACGCTAGCAGTATTAACCAACAATAATAACAGTAGTAACTGCTTTTATACCTTAGCAGTATTAACTCATGACTTACTACTGTTCTTCCATACTAGGCAGCACAAAGTACATTAGCAGCATTAACCATCCTTGACAGCATTAAGTATGTACTTGAGCCCTAGCAGCATTAACTGAGTCGAGCAGCACTAATTTAAACAAACAACAGAAACTATATCCAAGCAGCATTAATCTTCTTTAACAGCATTAACTTTGTATACAAATCCAACAGTAGTAACTATCCTATTACCAGTTGTATACCAGCTGATCTAGATCATTGCCTTGAAAGTTTCCATGTCTTCTGATTTAAGCACGATAATGATCAAGAATAACATTAACATCCTTCTCTTCCAAATCATGACCACCATAGATACCATTAGTGCAAACCCCAACTTTATACAATCACGGCTTATCAAGAAAACCCTAAAAGAGTTTGAATGAATTCATACCAAGCCGTGTATACACTACATCAGATCCAAAAAATATACAAACCCTAATTGTCTAAGGTTTGATCAGTTAGATCATAACGGATCAAAAAGAAACCCAAATAAATAGTAACAAAGCTTACCAATCGTATTGCATACCTAAATAGGTAGAGAGGACGATTATAAGCATCATTATAGCACTGAATCTTCAAAACCCCATAAAACTCTCACCACACGATTTCTTGAAAATTAGGGTTTTTAAAGTTTCTTTAAAACCTTGTATATCCTAGATCGAGAGCCACATGGCTCTGATACCAATTGAGAAGATCGTTTAACCCATCTAGGATATGTTTTACAAATAACTTATATACGCAGCGGAATAATAAAGAACAATAAGTTATCAAACAAGGTTTTACCAAACATTCACCACAGCCCCAATATTATTTGATCAAGATAATACGGTTACATCAACAAACTGTAACAGGAATCATAAGATTCTTGAGGCTACACCACTCATGCTAGCATCTACATCTTGTTGTACAACTACAAAACTAACTCTAAACCCTAGGCACCTTTATTAGGGATGATGCCTAGACACACACACACCTTTTAGTGTTTACATCTTTCTCTGTGTATGTTTTTTAAAAATGTCTGGACCTCCTTTTATAGCATAAGGGGTCCTAGTCTTACAAGGAAACTAATAATGATAATAATGATAAAATTAATTAGTTATTCAATCATTATCTTTGACCAAATCTTTCAATTCTTATCTTTTGTAGTATTCTTTGACTACAACTTTGGTCCATCATGTTTCCATTTTGTTTCATTCGTGTTTTGTCTTATCAACTCAAATATAATTCTCCCTTTTTATCTAACCCTCAAAAAACTATAATTCCTACAGATATCTAACTCCCCCCAAAATGATTGTAATTATGCTTCGATAATTGAAGCTTTGTCTGTGTGACAGTAATGATTTGGTTTGGAGTAGACATTCGAGCAGATTCCCTGTTGAGCAGCAATATCCATTAGAAATATTGTTGTTTTCGTCCCTAATGTGAGATCCACAGTGTGCATGCATGATGTCATAGCTTTCCGGCACTTGAAGGACTCCAATTCTGTTAGGGACCAAATACTTCATCCATTTAATGTTTCCGTAATCTGCAGCCCTTGGTCTTTATCAATGAAGTTGTATATTTTTGGCTTGAGACCACGCCACTTAGATTCGCAGGTCATTGTGATGAAGTGATCAAAAGGAATAAAATTGGCGACCTCGAGATTTGGTATCAATGGTTATTGCATCTTGTACAGATCATGTGATATTGTCAACCTTTAGGTTTGTTCTTAGTCATAATTGATCAGGTGGTGACCTTGTAGACATTCTTCCAAGAAATATTTCTAGCTTCACCAGACTTCTTGCATGATTCCTTCATCAGTTTGAATGTTAGGATTACCAATAACCGGACTAATAATTTAGAGTCAGAGTATCACTTTAAGCCTATTTATTACGAATGTTGAGAAGTCTAAGGAATCGTTTAGTGTCCATAAAGTCATTAATACGATCTCACGGTATTCTTCTTCTAGCCAACAGTGATTAGCAAGTTGAACTGGTCCCTAGTGTGAGAAGCAGCAAAAGTCTTGTTCCAATCTACGATACGGAGTAGGAGGTTTTGACATGTCTTTTGACAACCAATCAGGATGCTAAGAGGTTCATAATTCAGGTTGATCTTTCAGTATTCTCTGTACAAACTCTGTGTGCGGGTTCTTCCAAATCTTTGGCAGTGTGCATTGGCTCCTCTGCTTGAGCAGACTTGTGATGAGATTTGGACCCTTCAGTAGACTTTCCAATTGTCTTGGAGGTCTTTTCCTTTGGTGCACTAGTTGACTCTGGTTCTTTTCCAGCTCTTCTTTTCTTGGACCCTCGGTTTGATCCAGCAGAGGGTTCTTTGTCTTTATCCTCATCATTTAGACGTCTTTTAAATGAGACAGTATCTCTATGAGTGTTAAGTATGAGTTTGTCACTTTCGTAGGCGTCAACAATGCTTTGTAGAGATTCTTTTTGTTCATCTAGATAAGTGATTGGAATTATTACTTTCCATCTTTATTTATGAGAATCTTCTTCAGCTCAAGTGTTCAAAAAGGTTTGGCCGGCTACAACATGGATTGTGGGTGCGTTCAATATATTATAATATTATTATTGCGTGGGGGCGGGTGGGCGTGGGGGGGGGGGCGGGGGGGGGGGGGGGGGGGGGTGGGGTATTAATATTAATTCCTTAAAATTTGATAAAAATAAAGGGCGTATATTATTAATTTATTTATTATAATAATATACTTGGGGGTAATTAATATATTGATTTGGACCCTTCAGTTGACTTGCCAGTTGTTTTGGAGGTCTTTTCCTTTGGTGCACTGGTAGACTCTGGTTCTTTTCTAGCTCTTCTTCTCTTGGACCCCCAGTTTGATCCAGTAAAGGGTTCTTCATCTTTATCCTCATCATCTCTACGTATTTTAAATGAAACAATATCTCCATAAGTGTCAAGTATGAGCTTGCCACTTTCATAAGCGTCAACCAGTGCTTTGTAGATATTCTTTTGTTCATCAGATATGTGGATTGACTTATTGCTCTCCATCTTGTCTATGAGAATCTTCTTCAGCTCTAATTCAGATAGATTGTCGGCTACAGCATGAGATGTCTTAGATTCATTGGATGAACGAGTCAGAACTTCAGCTTCAAGTTGTTCATTGACAGTCTTTTTAATTTTTGGCAAAATCTTAGAGACATGAGCTTTAACTTGTTCCTTGACTTGATTCTTGATTATTTTCTTAATGTTATCATCAAGTTTGTTGATGAAGTCTGCATTTTTAGCTTGAGCTTCATCTCTGAGTCTTTCGGATTGTAACTGAATAGCTGTTTTGATGGCTTCATGCATCTTGTTGGCAAGGTACGCATCAACAATGCCAGGAATTAAAGAAACTGCTGCAGAAAATTGATTCGTTTGATTGAAATCTGAGAAGTTGTTTTCTAAAGTTTTTAGTCTATTGTCAAACCCGAATAAAGAGCCAAAATTGGGAAGATCTTGTAAGGAGGAGCTTGGAACAGTTGCTGGTGTAGGAACTGGTGTTTGTTGCAGATGTGTGATAAGAGGAGTGGGTGGTGGAGGAGTGGTTGTTACAGACAAGAAAGGTGGCTCAACAATAGCAGTAACCAGAACATCTACCAAAGAAGTTGACTCAGTGTTAAGATTGAATATAGAGTCAATTCCTGTATCTAGACTAGGGTTGAGCATGTTAGAAACGAAGCCAGATGACACAGAAGAACTCTGTTGTTGACCTTCAGGATTGACCAGAGCGGTGATTATCATATGAGTATCTTCTGTTACTTGAGTAGGTTGAACATTGGTCTGTTGAGCATTTGTCATTTCAATATCTCGTCTTTCCAGATTGATGTTCACGTCCCTATATAATACATTTTCTTTGACCTCTTCATTTGTCTACTCTTCATCTTGTTTGTCTCCCTCAACATTCACACCTTGAATTTCTTCATCAGTGGATTCAACATAAGACGATGTTTGAACCCTAGGATCAAAGCTATCTTCTTCTTTATATTCTTCATCATGAGTGGAAAACTTGGGATGAACAAAGTCATCACCATCATTATCTGAATCAATCCGCTCATTACTATCATCTTGATCATTATCATTACCTTGATCATCATTATCTTCTTGATCATCATCATCATCTTCTTGATCATCATCATCTTCGTCTTTGCCTAAGTTTGATTCATCATCATCATCTTTGTCTTTGCCTAAGTTTGATTCATCATCTTCTTCATCACTAGACTTCAAAGATATTTGCTCATCATCATATCCATATGTAGGTACATCGGGAACCCCTGGTGTAACACCAGTTCCTTTATGTGCACTTGAACCGCGGGTTAAGAGTTGTGAAGTTATGTTTTGCTTCTTTCGATGGCAAGTTTCATCTGTTCAGCCTCAGACAATGCAATTTTAGACAAAGTCTCTAGTCCTTCAGCAAGTTGCTTCTTCTTTTCTGATCTAGTCACCTTAGCAGCAGATTTGATTCTTTTACCGAAAGAAGCTTTAGGTGCTTGTACAGTCTTGTCCTTGGTGGTTCGACGTACATACTTTGGTTTTGGAATCGCCTTTCCAGTAACAAAATCATAGTAAGTCTTGTACGCTTCAGATTCTTTTATAGCTTGATTGGTTAAGTTATCAGGAAGAATGGTACCGTATTTTTGAACAACTTCATGCTGAGGGATGAATCTCATTATAGAGAGAATAGGATCATCATTAGCCATATGCCGGTCGACTTTGTTTCTTCTTGGAATTGATTGATCTTGTGACATGAAGTGATTGATGATGACTTTGGTGAATCTTGGGTAGAACATGTATTTGTTCTTTCCTGACTCCTTGTTTTAGATTTGAAAAACTAGGTCCTCCCATAGAAGGTAGACATAGTCAACTTTCTTATGGTGATACAAACCCCAAAGGATTTGAGCCCTAGAGAGACGAAGTGTATCGATTCTAGTGACTTTACCACTAAGAAATTTGTTGATGATAGTTCCGAATGTTCTCCAAGGTTGAGGTAGAATATCAACTTTGACATCAGAGAGTAATTTGATGTTTCTGGAGTAGCCAAGTTCTCTCATGAAAGTAAGTATTTCCTCTTCAAATAGAGGATCTACAAACTTCTGTCTAGGAAGTTTTGGATACATCTAAAGCATATTTCTAAAAGTATCCAGATCAAAAGAATAACTCTTTGTGTTCAGCTTGAATATGATGGAATGCTTGTGGTAAGATGCAATAGCCCAAAATTCATGCATGTAGACAGCAAGGACACTAGCAGTGATCAAGAAAGCTGGATAAAAAGGAGTGAGAGAAAGAACATCCAAAGCAACTTGAAAGGTGGGTTCTTTAGGCTTGAATGTGGTGCTCAATCTGTAGTTGCAACTTCTAATCTGTAGACGTTGTTCTCGTAGAACGAGAGCATCGTCCAGGGCTTGTTGTTGTTCTTTTGTGATACTCATGATTCTGCTAAGAAAGAGTCGATACATTTTATATATAAACAAGTTTATATAGACACTATATATATAGACCTTAAATTGGCACTTAATGCATATAACACATTTTGAGACATAACCGTGAAAAAAATGAACTTATATTGGCTTAGTTGGATAAATCCAATTTTATCTTGATTAGATTTCAAAGATAATCAATTTTAAATTTGCTACCTAACACAAGTTTTAGTTCACCTTTTGGTTAGAATCTAAGTGTTTATGATAATTAACCTTTTTGTTTCTATTAAACATGAATGAACATGGTTGATTAGGTGAAAACTGCGAATTAGTTCACAATTGTGAATTCGTACATAGTAGGAGATTGCGAATTCAGATACTAAAGAATACTGTAAATTCAGACCCTTAACAAAACTGCGAATTCGGA
>BQNB010141526.1:2343-15141 GCA_026074375.1 Tanacetum coccineum
CATAAGCTCTTTGACATTCTGAAACAATATCAAAAGGAAGTTAATGAACTCCGTGCTGAAAGAATACCCAAGAATGCTAACCCATTAGCACTTGTTGCTACTGCTCAAACACATCAAGATCCTTATTTCAAACATCAAAGTCTCACAAATCATATGCACCAACATCAAAAGCCTCACTTCCAACCAGATCTCATGCAACTACAAGATACGAAGGCAAAGAGATAGACAAACCAGTCACACCTCCATCTGAGTCAGCTTCTAATGAAGACAGTGATCCAGAACAAGCTCAGAAGGATAAGAAAATGTAGAAAAATTTGGCTCTCATTGCAAAGTACTTCAAGAAACTCTACAAACCTACCAAAAACAACCTCAGAACTTCCTCAAACACCAGAAACAAAAATGTGGATACTACTTTAAGGTACAAGAATGACAATCAGAATGAAAATCAGAGATCAGTGAATATTGCTAGGGCTAGGGACACTGTAGATGGTCAAGTAGTGTAGCAGTCTGGGATACAGTGTTTCAACTACAAGGAATTTGGTCACTTTGCTAAGGAATGCAGGAAGTCAAAACGGGTTAAAGACTCCATGTATCACAAGGAAAAGATGTTGTTGTGTAAACAAGCTAAGAAAGGTGTTCAACTACAAGCAGAGCAATCTGACTGGCTAGCAGACACGGATGAAGAGATTGATAAACAAGAGTTGGAAGCACATTACAGCTATATGGCAAAGATCCAGGAGGTTCCTAATGCAGACTCAGGCACTGATTCTGAGCCATTAGAACAGGTACAATACGATACTGGATATAATGTGTTTGCCAATGAAATACAACATTCTGAGCAATCTGAATCCATTAGTAACACATGTGTAGTGGAAACGGGTGATAGTAATGACATTCCTGATTCACCAGATATGTGTGATAATGATATTCAGAATGACCAAAATGATGTATAATGTGATAATGAGCATGTTGCGCTTGCCAATTTAATTGCAAATTTAAAACTTGATGTCGATGAAAATAAAAAGATTCAAAAGCAATTAAAGAAAGCAAACGCATCATTGACTCAAGAATTGAAAGAGTGCAAATCTACTCTTGCAGAGACTAGTAGAACCCTGGGGGAGTCTAATAGTATTCAGGATAGTTGTTTAGTTGCACTTCAAAATAAACAGACTGAGTTTGAGAGGTACAAGGCCTTTAATGACCGTACAGTTGATTATGACAAACTTGAACGTAAGTTAAATGAAACTCTAGGACTATTAGCTCAAAAGGACATTGACATAAAAGAAGGTTTAAAACTTAAAGCCTACGAAATTTTAGTTGTCCAAGAGAAACACGATGAGTTAGTCAAACAGAGTCTTTTAACTAAGTCACATTACGAAGGTCTTGTCAAAGAGAAAACAAAGGTCATAACGGATTTGAAACTTAAGGAAGAAAAAGATATTGACAAAATGATTTTAATGGAAAACAATTAAAGTTTGAATGAAATCTGTTACAAAAAGGAGTATCAATCCTACCATTATATGTTAGCCCTAAATGCCTATATTTAATGGAAGACCTACCTTTGCTATCCATGTACCTCAAAAAGGCTCAATATGAGAACCTTGTTTGTATGAGACCCAATGACCAATCTGATCCTGCAAACAGACTCGTCCCTGATAGGGAAGAGACTCTGACTCTTGAAAAAGAGAGTCGATCAAAATTGAATAAAGACTTAGTGAAACCCTATGACTACACAAAGTTAAATAGTCTTTATGAAATTTTTAAACCCCCGACCCAGGAATATCAAATACAGTTGGCACATGCAAATGAAATAAGGAAGAAAATGTGGAGAAAATCATTTGTGAAAACGAAACCAAATATTTTCAAAAACATAGCTTTCTTACTTGTGTCCAAATCAATAAGCAAAAGTAGACAAGCGTATAATGTCATGACAAATAACATAAATCATCTTAGAGAACTTGTCGATCAAGCTTGGGTGAAACATTCTAAAGATCATTTTCGTGCCCCAACTGCTAAAGATATGGAAATCCTAATTAAGACATGTTTGATGCCTCTTGCCCTTAAGACTCAGAATGATAGTTTTGAATTTGTTCATGAACTTAAGAAAGAAATGCATGTTGATTTAAAGTACGTTGAATCCCTTGAAAATGAAATTGACGAACTTGAATCTGATAAGGCAGAATTTTCAAATATGTATGATATGCTCTTGCAAGAATGTGTGTCTAATGATGTTATGTGTTCTTATTTGCATTCGTTATCTGATTTAGATGCGCACATTGAATTGCAATGCTTATATCTTCATAAAGTGAAGGAATGTGAATGTCTTGCACAAAAGCTTTCGAAACAAACTGAATTTGTTAGTAAAGAGGTTTATACTGAACTTTTATGAAGTTTTGCTAAATTAGAAAAACACTTGATTTCTCTTGAACTCACTTCACAACAATGTCAAGAACTAATGAAAAACGACATAATTTGCGAAGAAAAAGCGTCAAACGTATTTCTAAAAGAACATGAACAATATTTTGAAATACAAGATTTTAAAGCTTAATTGCAAGACAAGGACATTTCCATATGTGAGTTAAAGAAACTCATTGAAAAATGCAAAGGAAAATTTGTGGAAACTAAGTTTGATAAACCATCTGTTGTTCGACAACCAAATGCTCAAAGGATTCCAAAACCATCAGTTTTATGCAAACCGGCTCCTTTTTTAGATTCTCTTAAAAGAAAACATTTTTCAAAGACAAAGTCGGTTCCAAAAACTAATGTGTCAGAGGGTTTATCAAAACCAGTCACTACACAGAATTTGCCTCAAACAGCAAGGAAAGCTGTAAGTAACACAAATGTGATTAAACCAGGAATGTATCGAATTGACACTAGGACAACACAAACTAGAGCACCACAGTTGCCTTAGACTTATAGGAATACTAATCCTCGCGTGTCTACATCTACAAGAGTAGCTCACAGAACTAATGTTAGCAGACCACAGCCTAGGAGCACTCAAATGAAAAATAAGGTCGTGCCAAACACTAGTCAGGTGAAGTTTAAGAAGACTGAAATAGAAGACTACCATAGGATTTCTAGTATTTCTAATCAAACAAAGTCTGTAACTGCGTGTAATGATAGTTTAATATCCAGAACTTCGAATGTTAATGTTGTTTGTGCTACTTGTGGAAAATGTGTATTTAATTCGAATCATGATGCTTGTGTTTCTAAGTATTTGAATGACGTGAATGCTAGAACTAAGAAGCCTAAGGTAGTGCCTATTAGTACTAGAAAACATAAGAGTCAAGCGAACAAATCTATTGCAACATACCGTAAGAAAACAGTTGCATCAGAATCCACTATCACAAATTCCAAGAGTTACTATAGGATGCTATATGAGAAAACTAGTAAGGCGTGGAAATGCTAGATAGAACAATAATGCCTATCAGGATATAAATGGGTTCCTAAGACAAAAATGAAATGGGCGCCTAAAGTTAGGAATGAAAGTGTGCAAAAGAAAGTTAGTTTTGCCATAGATAATGCTTCTAGGATAACTAATGTCTTGAAACTAACAAACACTTTAGGATCCAATTTGTCATGTATTCCATCATCCTCTAATTCTCTTGCAGATTGTACAACTCATCCTATTCATTGTTGACTCGGGATGCACAAAGCACAGGACATCTATCACTGTTGTGCAATATTATTGAAAAATATCTGGGTACCGTTCATTTTGGCAATGATCAATTTTCTCCAATTCTTGGTTATAGAGATTTGGTTCAAGAAAATATCACGATCAACAGGGTTTATTACGTCGAAGGTCTCAATCATAATCTTTTCTTGGTTGGTCAATTTTGTGATGCGGATTTGGAGGTTGCTTTCCGGAAATCTACGTGTTTTGTCAAAGATCTTCAGGGTAACAATTTACTCACCGGTAATCGTAGATCTGATCTCTATAAAATTTCTCTTTAAGAAACAATGTCATCAACTCCAATCTATCTCATGGCTAAAGCCTCACCAACTCAAGCATGGTTATGACATCGAAGACTTTCTCATCTTAACTTCGACTACATTAACTTGATTTCAAAGAAGGATGTTGTGATTGGTTTACCTAAGTTGAAATATGTTACGGATCAACTATGTTCCTCTTATGAAGTGAGTAAAGCAAAAAGGAGTTCATTCAAGACAAAGATTGTTCCAAGTTCAAAAGGATGGTTAAATTTGCTTCATATGGACTTATGTGGTCCAATGCAGGTTGCTAGCACAAATAGGGAGAAATATATTCTGGTAATTATAGACGACTACTCCAGATACACTTAGACTCTCTTTCTACGATCCAAGGATGAAACACCAGAAGTTTTAAAAGATTTTCTCATGATGATCCAAAGAAATCTTCAAGCCCTAGTAATTTCTGTTCGAACTGACAGAGGCACTGAGTTCTTAAACAAGACACTTAATGCATTCTTTAAAGAAGAAGGGATTGAGCATCAAACTTCTACTCCTCGAACACCTGAACAGAACGGCGTTGTCGAAAGACGAAATCGTACTCTGGTTGAGGCTGCTAGAACAATGCTTTCAGCTTCTAAACTTCCTTTGTTCTTTTGGGCTGAAGCAATTGCAACCGCTTGCTATACTCAAAACAGATCTATCATCATCCCGACACATGAGAAAATGGCATATCACATCATTAATGACAGAAAACCTTCAATTAAACACCTTCACATCTTTGGTTGCACTTGTTACCTAACCAGAGATGGTGAAAATTTAGATAAGATGAAAGAAAAAGGGGATCCGTGCATTTTGGTGGGATACTCCAATCAGTCAAAGGGATATCGCGTCTACAACAAGAGAACAAGATTGATAGTTGAATCCATCCATCTCAGATTTGATGAGATCAAAGAGATGTCTGAGACGTCTGTTGCTAATGACACTTCAGGCCTCGTTCCCCAACGACAAAAGGCGTCAGATTATGACAACTCTGACCCCGTCCCACAACTACAAAATGTTTCTCCTTCAGCAGAGATTAACAACTATTCCATATACAACAAATGAGTCTAGATAACCTTCTATTCGGTCCTTTGTACGATGAATTTTTCAATACGGGTACTTCTCGTGTCAACAAGTCTTCTTCTCCCACCGATAATTCAGCTCCACAAGACACACACCCTTCAACGAATATTCAACCTACATCAGAACCAACAACTCCAACAAATGCTCATGCTGAGGAAAACAACGATAATCAAGCAGACGATACAGAACATGAATTTACCAATCCTTTCTGTACACCGGTACATGAAGTTGCTGAGTCTTCCTCACGCAATATTGGTAATTCAAATATGCATACCTTCAATCAACCTCAAGATTCCGAATACCGATGGACAAAAGATCACCCGTTAACTCAAGTTCGTGGAAATCCATCCAAGCCAGTACAAACAAGACGACAACTTGCAACCGATCCTGAAATGTGTATGTTCGCACTCACCGTGAGTATTATTGAACCGAAAAACATTAAGGAGGCAATGGCTGATTCTGCATGGATAGAAGCAATGCAGGAAGAACTTCATCAGTTTGACAGACTTCAAGTCTGGGAACTCGTTGACAAACCCTTTGGCAAGAACGTAATCAAGCTAAAGTGGTTATGGAAAAACAAAAAGGATGAAGACCAAACTGTAATTCGCAATAAAGCACGACTTGTAGCTAAAGGTTATGCTCAGGAAGAGGGTATTGATTTCGAAGAATCATTTGCTCCAGTTGCTCGCTTGGAAGCTGTTCGGATTTTCATCGCATATGCTGCACACAAGTCTTTTCCAATTTATCAGATGGACGTGAAAACGACATTTCTTAATGGTCCATTGAAGGAGGAGGTTTATGTTGCACAACCAGACGGGTTCGTTGATCCTGATCATCCAGAAAAGGTTTACCGTCTAAGGAAAGCTCTATATGGATTAAAACAAGCTCCAAGAGCCTGGTATGATGAACTCTCAAATTTCTTGATATCCAAAGGTTTTACTAAAGGTACCATTGACCCGACTCTATTCACGATAAGATACGGGGAGGACATTCTACTTGTGCAAATTTACGTTGATGACATTATTTTCGGGTCCACAAACCCTAAATTTTCTAAACGATTTGAAAAATTAATGCACAGTAGATTTGAGATGTCCCTTAATTGAGTGGGAAATGAAATTCTTTTTAGGACTTCAGATCCACCAATCCCCACGAGGTATCTTTATCAATCAGGCCAAGTACGCTTTAGAGATACTTAAAAAACATGGTATGGAAAAAGGACAAAGCATTGGTACACCAATGGCTACAAAACCTAAATTAGATGCAGACTTGAGTGGTGAACCCGTAGACCAAACTGACTACCGTAGTAAAATTGGGTCACTCATGTATCTGACATCTAGTAGACCAGACATAGTGCAAGCAGTATGTTATTGTGCAAGAAACAAGCAAGACCGACCTGAAAACACCTCAACGAGGGTTTAAAAGGATCTTTTCGATAATAGGGGTACTTATTATGGGGACTCTGGTATCCGAAGGGTTCTGGCTTTGAACTAACAGCTTTTTCAGATGCCGACCATGCCGGATGCATTGATACTCGCAAAAGCACTTCTGGAGGAATACAGTTCCTAGGTGATAAGTTAGTCAGCTGGATGTCAAAGAAGCAGGACTGTACTGCAATGTCATCCGCAGAGGCTGAGTACGTGGCGTTATCTGCAAGTTGTGCTCAAGTAATGTGGATGAGGACACAACTTAAAGATTATGGCTTCAATTACAACAAAATACCGTTGTACTGCGACTCTCAGTCAGCCATAGCAATCTCATGCAACCCCGTGCAGCACTCCCGTACCAAGCATATCCATACTCGGTATCATTTCATCAAGGAACAGGTTGAAAACGGTATAATTGAATTGTACTTTGTCAGAACAGAATACCAATTAGCTGATATGTTTACTAAAGCCTTACCCGAAGATAGGTTTCAGTATCTTGTCAGGCGAATTGGTATGAGATGTTTGACTCCAGCAGAACTGGAGGTTCTGACAAATGAATCTGCTTGATACTTCATCAAACATCGACATGTACATATTTTTGAAAAAAGAAAAATACAAAAATATAAAATTTCAAAAAGAAAAATACAAAATCAAAAAATCAGAAAATGTTTCACAAAAATATTCTTCTCGACATGTCTCTTGGAATCGATAACATTTACGTACCTAGAAATGTTGATTAATATCGACACGGGCGTGTAAATGAAGTTCGAACAGGAGTTTCAAATGCTTTCAAAACATGTCATTTCTAATTTTCTTTATGACTTGTAATTGCTCTCAGATTGCAACTCGGACCCGAACGACAAAGG
Source organism: Tanacetum coccineum (assembly GCA_026074375.1). Lineage (NCBI taxonomy): Eukaryota > Viridiplantae > Streptophyta > Magnoliopsida > Asterales > Asteraceae > Tanacetum > Tanacetum coccineum. The sequence goes on from BQNB010141526.1 coordinate 9,686, forward strand.
AGAGTGTACGCATAAGTGCGCTTATCCTTACCGTTAGAAGAGAAGTCTTCTAACATTTGGTTTTTCAAAAAGTTGAACATAATTTTTCAAGAATTTCTTAATGATGATTCAAAATCTTTCAAAATTGCGTGTTCAACACTCCATCCCTCATATTGTTTTACAAGACAATTATTCTACATTTGGTGTCATTTTTAAATGAGTCAATGTTTGAGGGGGAGTTTTTCGAAAAACAATGTTTTAATGATTGTTGGATACATCATAACATGACAATTCTTATGTATTCAACACATTATAAAAAGTCTTAATAACATCTAAGAAATAATAATGACTATTAAATAGATTGGTTGTTATAAGATGAATAGGTGGCCGAGCATAATTTTTCAAGAATTCTTAAATGATAATTCATAATCTTTCAAAATTGTGTGCTCAACAATGTTAACCCTCAATTTTATATTCATTTTACATAACTTGAGTTTCATTTTTTTTGGTGTCAATCTTATGTTAAAATGAAGAGGGGGAGCAATTTCAGTTCCACATAACTCATGCTGTAATAATTTTCCCTATGAATTCTCAACGTCATATTTTATTCACTGGATTTCAAAAACTAAGTGATGTATTTATATAAGGTACGAGAAAATGGTAACTAATGTGATCTTGCAAATAATAAGTGATCTAATCGATCAAAGTGCTAGATACTCTTGGTAAGGGTTTTTTGGTTACGATCTCATACTCCAACAACATTCTTAATTAGGAGATTATGTAGTATAAGGGTGTTTGGTTAGGTATTAGTCCTATGATCCAACCAAAACCGGAGGGATCTACCCAAGGACACTACATAGTTAGAAATAGCAGTCCTTAGGTATGATTGGAGATGAATGAGTATAAGGGAATAATGCCGACTAAGATTGAGCTAAAACTCTAGAACATATAACAACAAGGTGTTTTTTATGATGTTTGTAAGCACTTGAAGGGGTTTGAGAATGAAAAAAGAAATGTAAGGATAAAGGGTGTAAAGAAAGATGCCTCCACCATACATACTTAGGAAGAAGAAACCGTGTCAATTATCATAATCTATTGGTTTCTCAAAAATATGAATTCCTGATATTGAAGAAAAGGAGTCATAGATCCCTGTGATGTTAAATGCACAACCCTTCCAGCCTTTCAAGTTTCACTTAACAGGAAAGCTAAATTGTTCATTGTCACGAAGATACACAAGTTATATATTGAATTCTCATAGAGATTGTTGATATTGAATAGGTGGCAGTATGCTCCAGCCTTCGATTACTAAAACTAAAACGCACTAATCGAGTCTAGAGCCAATAGATTAATAAATAAATCTTATTAGGACACATTCCATGTCAAACACTTGTTGAACATCAATAAGTTCACAAGCTGTTAACAAGAGTCCTATGCATTATCCTTGTGATTTTGCCAGTTAATTCGAGTGACACTTAAGTTTTCAACAGTGTGAAGCTGGTAAATCCTGATGAGCCAACTTCATAACAAATACTTTGGTAGGATAGGTGACTTGTGCGATTCTATATGAATCAAACTTGTGTCAACTGGAAAGAAACGATGGTGTGATTCAATGTGAATCAAACTTGTTCCAGTAAATGAATTGACGACTCAATCGGTAAGAAAGTAACTAACCGATTCACTCATATCGTGCTGTCTGCTTTGAGACGTTCCGATATTAAGAACAAGCTAGCATGGTGAATCTAATACATCAGTGTTGGAGGATCTTACGCTTAAAAGCTAGAAATCCTGTCAAGGAGATTCTTCTAAATTGAATCTACCTGATCACAGGTTGGTCCTCACGGAACCACAGGTTAATCTAACCAAATCTGGGCGAATGACAAAGCCATATTTGTCCTCACATTTTATTGCTAACTGTTTTATTTCAGGATTCATATAAAGATGGAGATGGAGACACCTTATTCCAGCAGAGTCCGATTCATTACCACATGCTCATACTCAAGCTACAAAGACATACTATAAGCATCAAGATTCAAGAATCAAGAAAGCTCAAGAATTAAATACAAAGACTTCCGCAAACTCTGATATTCAAGATCTTCCTTAAAGATATCAAGATTATCAAGACAAAGATTGTCAAGGTAGATTGTTAGCAAGCTTTCAAGATGATGCATAGTATGAGCATGTTGGTCAAGACACAAGATCACAAGATGGCAAAGACGATAATGACAAACAAGGAAAAGATTTAAAGATCTCGGAATTAAAGATAAAGTCAAAAAGAAAAGGCTCAAGATCAAAGATCACACAGCATGAAGGAACAAGCCTACAACAAAGACAGAGACCAAGATCACAAGAGCTTAACGACAAAAGCAATCTCATTTGATCTCATGAAGGAGTGTCACAATGAACTCACTTCGGGGGAGATTGTTAGCCTCAAAATATTGAGTCGAACAATGAAGTTCGTTCATTATGAATATTAGGTCTCGGTCTTTATTTATATAATGTTGTAATAGGCTAGAAAGGGTAAACGGGCTCATTTATGTAATCTAATCGGTCACGTGTTATGGGCTAAAGCCCAAAGTAATTCCAAGTAATCTCGAGCCCGGCCCATAGAAAGCCCATAGGCATGAAAGCCTCATGGTGCAAGTATAAATACCCCTCTCCAAGTGTGGAGAGGGTGTTGGTCTCATTTGTATTTTACTCTTGTAATCAACCATCTCTTTATTTCTCTTTTGTTTCTCTCTCTACAATTCTTCTTATCATCTCATCTTATTTTCTTGTTTAATCCAAGTAACCAAATATGATTGTGTAAGTGATTTGTGTGGCTCCGACAAATAAGTAATATCAAATCAACCCCGTAGTCACTTGACATTCATATACCCAAATACTAGCCGTTTGATGATCGTTTTAAGCGATATGTATTGTGTTTGTTTTGTTGTAAGATAAATTTTAAAGGTATGATGTGTTCTTTGATTTGATTACCCTATTAATTTGAAACCCTAATTCAGTCTTATGCCCACCTAGTCGATTTGAAATTAAACTCGCCCAATACCCTAATTCAGTCTTATGTCCACCTAATTTAGTTTTAGATAATTAGGTTTTTAAAAGTAGGGTTTTATTTGATATTTCACATTTAACTCGCCCAAAACCCAGGTAACACGCTTGAAATAAACACCCTTAATTCGCCTGACATTTGACATTTAACTCGCTGATGACATCAAATAATGTCTATTTTATAGCATCATTTATTCCATCTAAATTTCTCATTTTATATTATTTATGCATGAATTGGTACTTAATTGCTTATATTAGTTATTTGTAGTGAATATGGAGCATTTGATGAAGATTGACTAAAAGGCGCGCATTTTAGAGCTTAAACAAAGAATCAAGAATCTACTGTTCTGAAAACCTATACGCCGTATCCATCAAGGAAGATACGGCGTATCTGCGCCTGAACTTCTCAAGAAATCACGAAGACTTAAAGACCTATACACTGTATCCAGAAGTTCCCATACGCCATATTTAAAGAAAAGCTCAGGGAATATTCTTGAATATTATAATCATGGTCCCTACTCCAAGAAACCTCAATACGCAGTATCAACTTACTCCGATACGGCGTATCGACCTTATTATAGACGATATATATACAAACACTAAACTCGAATTTAAGGTAAGCAATGGAGGCTATTGAAGGCTAATCAAATCAGTAACCACCGGGTTCGACCTTTAGAAGAAAAGGGGAGCTACGAAGGTCTCGCAACGCCCATCAATCCATAGGAAAAATCTTGTAAATTCTTTTACTCTAAATACGCGTTCAGTTTTTGGTATCATTCATCAATTTGGTTAGTTTAACACTTTACCTTAATTGTTTGTCTATGGCATTTGTATTCGTTACAATGATTATCGGCTAATACCTTTGGGTATTAGCCATGTTTATGACAATTTAATGTTTGGTTTATGTTTATATCCATTGTTCCTTATTCGTTGAGCGTTGGATTATGTTTATCAATTTATACTCGTTTATATGCTTAAGTATGCAACCTATCATTCAACTGGACCCAATATATTTTATATCTATATAGGTGTATTATATATATATATTTTATATATATTACACTATATAATATATATATATTGTATATATTTATATATATATATATATATATATATAATATATATATATATATATATATATAGGCTCTGGTTACATGTGAAGGTTTTATTTTGAGAAGATGAGAAAACTTCATTTGTTAGGTATATATACCTTATTAATGATCTTTATAGGTATATTATTTATATGTATATATGTATACTTAATATATATATATATATATATATATATATATATATATATATATATATATATATATATGTATATGTGTGTGTGTGTGTATATATATATATATATATATATATATATATATATATATATATATATATATATATATATATATATCTATATATATATATCTATATATATATATATATATATATATATGTACATATATATAGAATTGAGATCAAATAAGAACTTTCTTAAAGTTGTAAAAATGAGAACCAACCAAAAAATCACAAATGACACTCTCCTTAAACAAAACAGAAATGTAATTAATTATAACTATAATTGTTAAAGATTTGTTGGGTTTTCTTTTGGAAATTGACGTAAACTAGATGATACACTTTGATTCGACGTATAATGTGTATCAAGCTTTGGTATTGTGTATGAAGTTTTTAGTGGTTGATGTGTATTAGGTGTATGAATTTATGTATGAGAAATTAGCTTTTTGAGATTTTGATATTAAGGTATCAAATTTTTAATTGTGTATCAGCAATCTGTTACTCATGAATAAGTTGGTTATTAGTCGGTTTAATGCTAAATTGTATTAATATTTTATATTTTGTTGTATCATTGCTAAAATGGTTATGTATCGATGTTTTAATGGTATTTTAGATTAGTTCTCATTTTTACAACTTTAAGAAATTTCTCACATTAACCCTTGATGAGATCAAATAACGTCACTTTATTATACCATTTATCCCATCTATTTTCCCCACTTTTATATAATTATTACATTATTTGGTACTTAATTGTTTTAAAGATGATAAATGCAGTAATTTAGGAGTGTTTTGGGAAGATAAGCTAAAAGGCGCATAATTTGGAGCTAAAAAGATGACATTTGAATACGGTGTATCAGCGCCAAGACTTCACAAGAAAACGCGTTTGACCAATTCCTAATACGGCGTATTCACTCTGTCTACATACGCCGTATCCAAGAAGATAACTATTTGAAGATACAGTAAATCAAGTAAATTGAGAATGATATCAATGATTTATTACGAATGTAGCGTGCACTCCAAGGAATCCAGCCTAATACTTCGTATCGACCTTGCTGGATACGGCTTATCGAGTCTTTTTCAGACACTATAAATAGAAGACTCAAAAACAAGTTTTCAGTGTGCAATATCATATTCTTTATACCATA
>BQNB010141527.1:4068-17258 GCA_026074375.1 Tanacetum coccineum
TTTTAGTGTGTAACTTTTGAGAGACAAACCCGAGTTTCAGAAGACGATTTTAGTAGCCTTTGGGCTCGTTTTTAGGGTGTCAAAACCCTCTTGTAACAGCCTTAACTACATGATTTAATCAAGTGAAGTTCATTTATCCCTTATCACTTAATATGTCTATGTGTTTAGTGATAGATTCTTGTTCTTCTTTATTTACCATGCAAGGCTAGATCTATTAGTATTTACTTATGATTGCATGAAACTTAGTTTGTAGATCCTTTTAATATTGCTTCTTGTGATGGATGTGCGCTTTAGGCTTTAGAAAACTAGCCATAAGATATTAAATTGGCATAAACGTCTAGGGAAACGCGAGTGTGTAGAAAGGATACCATCGGTAACATTCTTCATACTACCTTACCCCTAATATGGTTGATCCCTCTTAAGGTGTTTTAATTGCATGTGATATACTCTTAGAGGCCTTGTAATAGTCTTTATACTACCTTACTTGTGTGTTTCCTTAACGGAATATTGCATAGACGGCGGGTTCGTGTAATTCATTCATGACTTAGGAAATACTTACACAGATCATCACAAGTGTGACAAAGCAACATAATTTGGAGAAACATAATAAGGAGTAATGCATGATTAAGTAAATATGTTCGTTTACCATATAGTTATAACCAAAGTAGTTTAGATTTATATTAAGTTTAATTAGCTAATACAAACCAACATCTCAAACCATGATATTTACCTGCTTTTATAAAAACATAAAAATACAAAAAGAATCTTCTCTCAACCCCGTAGACCTTTGTTAGATTATGTTCGATCCTTCCCAACCTATTCCTCTAGAGAACGATAACAACCCCCGAGTCTTGCCTATACTACACTACAACGATTAGGTACACTGCCTACAGAGTTGTAAAACTTTGTGTTGAAGTCCTACGACGACCGCATATCAAGTTTTTAGCACCGTCGCGTGGGGAATAGTTAGGTTTAGAATTTTATTTAACTTAGGTCTACTCGCTTGATTCCTATCAAGTGCGATTTTATTTTCAGTATATTAGCTTTCTCATAGTATATCTTTTCTTTGTGTTATTTGTTTTGTAATACCCTTTCGTTTACCTCCATGGGAGACAGAAATCTAATCCGTACTCTTGGAGATTACTCCAAACCTAGCCACGAGGGCTTTCAAAACACCATTGAGCTCCTTGAAGGAAACAATGAGGTGCCTCTGCGATCCGACACCATCTGGTTGGTGCAAAACGGATGCTCATTCCACAGATTTCATTCCGAGGATCCAAACCAACATCTCAAGGATTTCTTAAAACTTATGGACTCACTTGACCTTGATGTTGCAAACAGGGAAAGAACGCGCATGCGTTTATTCTAATTTTCCCTTCGCGATCAAGCTAGCAATTGGCTTGAACGTCTTCCAGCAGGATCCATCTCCACATGGGAGGATCTTACTACTCGTTTCCTTGCTCAATTCTTTCCATCGAGAAGGACTGCAAAACTTCGCAATGACATCTTGATGTTCCAAAAACATCAAGGAGAGTCTAATTATGAAGCATGGATTCGTTTCAAGGACTTACTCCAAAAAGTCCCTCATCATGGCATCGATATTTGGCTCCAAGTACAACTATTCTACGACCTCATCGATCACACCCTGTAAAGGACAGTAGACTATGCCGCCAAAGGCCGACTAAGGAAGATGAGTGCAGAAAATGCTTGGGAAACTATCAAAGAGTTGGCCCGATATAAGGATGAAGGATGGAACGATACCATCTAACCAGAAGAAGGGATCATCGAGCACAAAAAACCTTAATATTGAACAGCAATTTGGGGTCATGTAAAGCCGTATCAATACGCTCATGAAAGTTGCAATCTCGATAATGGGGAGAAGTGAGAACGTTTTTGGGATATCAAGCGACATGATGCGTCAACTACCTCCGGAACCGTCACGCCAAGAGGCATTCAAGAATCTTGTGATGAATTTCATTCTCGATCAAGAAGAAAAAGTTAAGCAACTCGAAGAGTTTATGTGTAAAATATCTTAACACATATAGTATAGGATTCGTTTAGGGTTTTTAGAGAGAGAAAGAGGTGGTTGGATGAACACTTAGAGAGAGAAACAAAGAAAGAACAATTAGATTACTATATGAGAAAATGAACAACCAACACCCTCTCCATGTGTGGAGAGGGTATAAATAATTCTAGCTATGACCGGCCATATGCTTAGTCATGGGCTTTCCATGTGTCTTTGGTCCGGTTAGCTTACTGATTCGAATACTATAGTATATATATAAATATATATCCTAAATACCAAATAGTAATAATATAGAGAGTATTCCGTTAAGAAATGAAAATCACTTTAGGAAAAGTGATGACCAAAACTTCCCGAGTCGTATCTCGATGAAGCGTGAATTGAGAATCTCGTTTAAGTTTGTGATCATGTTATTTGAATAGTCAAGATTTGATTTGGATTCTATTTCAACAAATATAATGCAAATGCAAGTAAAGGAAACTAAAAACTAAAGCAATTAAGATTTAAGCACGAAAACGATAACGAGAATCTAAAACCGAGACCGAATTTGTTTGCACGAAAAAGGATGACTATGATGTAATGTTTATTGAGATATTTAAGAAGAATGATGATTCCCGCTAGGAGGAACATGAAGTAGATGAAAACGATGAAGCATGAGAATTAGAGGTGGAGTATTTTGACATATTCTCGACTAAGAGTGAACTAGCATATCATAACTACCTAATGAGTGGCCCAATTCCTTCAATATTTCTGAGAAACCCCATCATCACAGAATAACATACAACATTGAACATGTGCATGTGGAAAAAGCCTACATAGATCTTAACTCCCCTCTAGGGGTGACCCAAACACTATACAACTGGAACACTGTACAACTTGACCATAGGGGTGACCCAAATAGGAGACTAAGCAATTTCACGGGAAGGATTAAGGGAATGCACGTCTTCGTAGGAAACTTTACTTACGTCATAGACTTCATGATTGTTGAGGATATTAGTTCAATAATAGACCCTAGGCTGTCACAAGTAGTACTAAGGAAGCCCTTTGTTGAAATATCCAACATGACTCATGACCCACCCGAAGGAGTAGTGAGGTTCACAAACAAACGAATTAAATTGCATATAAGATGCCCCATAAGATAGAACAGTACAACTCGCTTTCAAACCTAGAAAGAGAGCACACTAAGTCAGTCTACCTTAGGAACGAGGAGGACAAAAGAAGAGGGGTGGAGTACTTGATGAGCAAAATATTAGGGTTTTACAAAGAATGTCTGGACTGACACCCCGAATATTTGACTGAATTGAGGAGAAGGAGAAGTCACGTGAGATGTGTGACTTCGAGTACTATTACAAGATCACAAATAAGAAAAGCGCTTTTTGGGAGGAACCTAGTATTTTACTCTTTTTCACGCCATTAGGGTGTCTTGTGTTTTAATTCTTTATCGTTTATTCTTTTATGTTTGAATTATTTGTAATCATGCTTTGTTTTGTTTTTAACTTCGTCTTATTAACAATCAAAGGTATTTTGCATAAAATAAGTGTAGGGGAAATTATCCGGTTTATAAGAACCAATTCAAACATTTAAAATAAATTGTTTAGATTAATTCGGTCAGTATTAAGTGATATATTGTAATGATTAAATATCAAGGTTTTATGCAGTATTTTTACAGGAACAACTAATAGATTGCGTGGCATGAAATTTCCTGCAAACGAATGAGAAGTTTTCACAGTGTGTGGAGATGGCGTCAGAAAATAGTGAAAAGCCGTCTGGATTGTCAAGCGACCGCGACAAGATTTTTCTGTTGCGTCAAACCCTCAGACATGTGAAAATTCAAAATTTTCAATTATTTTCGAAAAATAAAAAAAAATTAAAAAAAAATTGTTTATCGCCCCCCCAAAAATTTTACCCCCCAAAAAAACCCCAAAAACATCTAAAATTTGTATGTTTCTTATAAACCTGCGAACCTAAAATTATATCATCACCTTCATCCTATCTTTACTACTTTCATAGAGTCAACCCTAAAAGTTTCGTTGTATATATCATATCCTGCCGATTTCAAGCCAGGTGTAGTTGTCCTTGTCTTTGATTTATAGGTTATATTTGATAGAAAGAAGCTTGGAAGTTCTTAGGAAGTTTGATTAGATGATTCTTGGAGGACGATTTAACAAGTTATCGCATGTTTCTTCTCAGTTATTGACCAAACCAGGGTAGTACTAGTTTCTTTTACTTGTTTCCTTTTCCCTTTATTCATTGTACGGGTACTTCTAAAGAACATTGGGGACAATGTTCAACTTAAGTATATGGGAAATAAGCCTTAGAAACTATTCCTTTAATTGCCATTTGCTTTGTTGCTTAATGATGGGTAATATGTCAAAACATAGCGTAAAAGGTAATTTAATCCAAATTTAAATTTTTTTATGACACATACCGATGAAAACTGAGTATTAATAGCGTCTAATGGATAGGAATTTACGACTAGCACAAAAACCCTCAGAATTCCACCCCAAAAATATAAGGTTCGCCTTTAGATCTTTAGGGTATCTATTTTTGATACCCAAGATAGTTTATACCTTTAGCTTTCTCGAGTTAAGGTTCGAATGCAGTCATATGTGTCTATTTTTTCATTACGGATGTGTGCGTATGGTCTTTCTTACCTTTTCTGGAGCATTAGTATCGGTATTAAACTATATGAGTGTACTGGTAGTGTATTAAATTCTAGAACATATTTTTGTGATGCATCATCAAACCGCATAGTAAGTGTTAGGATTTGCTAGATAAGAGGAACTAGGATTAACCCATGTTTTAAACCTATAATTGTTATGATGGTCACCTCGATCATATAACTATCCCACACCCTTTCCATGCACTCACTTTTAGTGCAGGATACCCCTAGTACACCCCTCCGAGCCTATCCTTTTTCATGGTTCCCGTAATTTTTTGGCTTAGAGCCGAACTATTAAAGAAGGAGCCTTTTGTCACCCTTGAAACAATTCGTTACACCTAATCGCCTTAGCCTGCCTTGTATGTACTCGCTTTTAGTACATTATTGTTTTAACCCAAGTTAATTATTTGAGTACATGGTTGCTAAGTCCTTATCCTTGTAAATACAGTTTTGGGACGAATGGGATTCATGGTAGTATTTAATAACTAGAAGAATGGGGAAGAAAAGTAAAATTAATACCCCTATATGTTTGTCAAATTATCTCCATGTGATGACATCAAATAACGTTACATTTATACCATTATTTATCCTGAATACATTATCCACTTTTATCTAATTATTGCAAGAATTGTTACTTAATTGCTTAAATTTGTAAATTGCAGTAATTACGGAGTGATTTGTGAAGAAATGCTAAAAGGCGCACTTTTTGGAGCTTAAACGATGATATTTAAAGATTGCTTAATTCTGCTTAATACGCTGTATCCAAAAAAGGAGATACAACGTATCAGCGCCTGGACTTCACAAGAAAACGCGTATTCTCACTTCCCAATACGGCGTATCCATGTTTCCCTATACGTCGTATCCAGCTCGATAACTATTCAGAGATTTGGTAAATAAATATATTTTGGGAAGTTATATTGGATTGATTATAAACTTAGCAAGTACTCCAAGGAAAACACCCCAATACGCCGTATTGACCTAGCTTAATACGGCGTATCTAGTCCTTTTAGATCTATAATGAAGACTTAAAAATGAGTTTTCTGGTATGCAAATCATATTCTCTATACCATACATATAAAGATGATTTTCTGAAGAAAAGAAGAGAAACCAAAGGTCAAGCATCGATCACGATTCCATAGAAGACACCGTGTAATTCATATACTCTTGTAATCATTTAATTTTTGGTATCGTTCGGTAAAACATTTAGTTTACCCTGGTTAATTGATCATGCTTATATAATTACAATAGTTATGGGCTAATACCCTAGGGTATTAGCCATCTTAATGAAGGTTTAATGTTTGGTTTGTTATAAAATTGATTTCTTAATTTATCGCTGAAAGTTGTTTTATGTTTATCACATGATACCTTGTCTACGTGTTTGTATATGCGACCTATCATTCCAACTAGGGTCAGTTTACGCCTAACAAGTGAACTAGATACCAGGATAGCTCTCTATATCGTGTTTTATATTACTGGACCAATAGGATCATAATGATGTTCTATCTTTGTCTTTGAATTATGAGTTTAGTTGGACCGGTAGGTGACCCATAACGTTTCAACAAGTATGTTCTTTATTAATTGATAAAGACTTGAACAGTGAACTGCCAGTATATAACATACCGTCAAACAGTGAGTGGGTAAAGTCCCGCATGGGATTAGGGTTTAAACAAGGTTCTACCATTGCTTTAATCTCTAATAGATTATAATTAAACTAAAAGGATGCTTTATGCGGATAGGTTAATTGTGAAACGGATTCAAGTGTCTAGCGTCTTGTAGGATGAGGTAACACCCCTTGTCGTAAGACACTGATATGTCACTTCGAGATAAGTAATCATTGCACTAAACAAACAAACCAGTTTTAATCGGATTTAATATGGCTAATACAGTTTTTTTATCATTTGGCTTGTACCACTCTTTTATCTTCTGATTGTTTTCTTGCATGTTTATTGTGTTTAGAATTGATTATTGTCACCATAAAACATGTGTCAGTCTCTCAGGCTGAAAACCCCCCATTATCATTAGAACTAGGTTTAGCATAGGTTTAACAAGTAATTAGAATTAACTTAATTAGATTAATTAAAATATTGATAGAATATAAGGTTAACGACCTCACTCTTAGTGTTCAACACCCTACTTACAACGAGACTCTACCCGATCGGGTACACTGCCTGTTAAAGGTTGGTTTTAGGGAATAAGGTGGCTAAATATAAATTTAAAACTTGGTAATCAATAAATTAACCCTACACGTCAGCACATCAAGTTTTTGGCACCGCTGCCGGGGAGTGAAAAAGTATAACCTTTAATTTTATTAGTATTTCTGACCATTAGCTTATAATTAGTATAATTTAATTCTGTTTGTATTTAATTTAATTGTGTGTTTAAATTACCACATTATTTAATTGTTTTCTAAGTATCCTGTTCTGATAGATCAACTGATACGCCGTATCCACCAGTTGGATACGACGTATCGACCTTTCCACTCAAAACATCGTATTCATCTCTACAGTCTAAACAACGTATCTGTTCTTCTAAACAATACGGTGTATTCTGTAAAATCAATATGGCGTATTGCCCTTCAACGGATCTATACGGCGTATTCAAACAAATTAAATACGGAGTATTTATCATCTGATATAGTAGCAGTAACAATTTTTCACATTCGATTTCCTGTTTTATATGTTCTCTTTCCTGAGGGCACATCCTACTGATAATTTGTGCTTATTTTCAGGAAACCGTTTGATGAACAATGGAAAAAGCTATTCTGAATAAAGCTCAAGTTGAACAAAATCTTGCTGAGCCAATGACCGAAAGCTATGAGAAATTTGAACTCAGCAAGGAATTATTAACTGAGCTACGTAGTAACACTTGCATCGGAAAGGATGAAGAAGATGTGGTTAGCCACATCGCTAAAATCCTTGAAATACTTGATTTGGTCAAAATAGCCAATATGGACCCTTTTCAACTACGCATGAAGGTTTTCCCTCTTTCACTTTTTGGGGATGCGAGAAAATGGTGGATGAACGAAGGAAATGGCAAAATCACCACTTGGGAAGAATTGGTGAAGAAATTTTTTTTGGTAAATTCTATTCCTTGTCATGTGCTAGCAATTATGATAAGATGTGTGACGATGATGAAGAAGGTCATGATCCCTTGGAGTTCATAACTTAGGCAAATTTAAAGTTCAAAGATCATAAGAAAGTGGACGAAACGACTAAGCACGTAGTATTGTATACTTGGATAGAAGTGGGAAATCAGGAAGGACTAATAACTAATGTCGTATCAAGCAATGAAGAATAGGAGGATCATGAATATGGGAACCCTCCTAATACTAATACTGACTCATCCACCAAACCTGATTTGGATGATCATCACGAGAGGGATGGAAACAACAGGGAAAAGTGGAAAGGAAACACAAATGAATGGAGAAAAGCACCTCACCCAACCAAAGTGAGTGATACAGGAAGAATATGCAAGACCGAAAAGTTTGAAGTTATAAAGTATTCGTTAGGACCAAACGAAGATTACATTTCTATAAAAAATCGCGGATACAATACTTTGGATAAAAGCAAAGATAGTCCGTCTCACATCTACCAAGAGATTTTTCGAAAACAAGGGGAAGGGTGGACGGTGAAAAGAATGAATGATGAATAAAGAGCAGAAAGAAAACGTCAAACTTAACGACTAGCTGAAACAAAAGTGCTTACCGGGAGACAACCCGACCGTTTTTAAATTGTTTCTCGCATTTTTAATTATTTGCAATGAGTTTGTCTTCCCAGACACTCAATATGACGTATCGAACCCCTATGGATACGTCATATCGAACTTTTCTGGACGTTATCAATCTTTAATTTCATCAAAACTTTAAACTATTTGTTTTTACAGGATACAATACGGCGTATCCTTGGGTTTGGGATACGGCGTATTGACCTCCCGTACAATGTGTTTAATTATTTTCCTGCATTGTAACCATTGTATAACCGAGATAGGAATTGCACTTTTGTCTTCTAAACTTTTATGCAGCACCTTACTATAAGGAAATTAACGATATGGTATACTCTGAAAAAGACATGTGCTGAACTCGTGCGAGCATTCTGATGCCTCGTCAACACGCTTTTGCTCAAGAACTTAAATCGAAGAATCATCTCGAGCAACATATCAGGGGGGTTCCTCATTCTATTTCTATTTCCCATTTTCTTTAAAGTGTTTTATCTATACAACTAGGATGTTGTATAATATAAGTGGGGAGATGGAGAATTAGAACGCCTACTTGTCCCTTCTTTTACAAATAATATGCTATATGCTTAAATTATGCCAAATTTAAAATTTTTTTCTAGCATAACTTTTGTAAAAATTACTAGCTACATGACCTCGCGCAATATAACCTTTAATACCAAATTATGAGAATTAAGCCTATTTCGTTTCCAAACGTTTACTAAAAATTCTACAAAAATTATGAGTGTGTCGGTGATGTAGTGAACTTTAGAACTTGGCTTGGTATATCACTCGAGACTAGGGGTGAGCATCGGGTCGAAACCGACCCGAACCGAGAAAAACCGACCTGAAACCGAAACCGAGTTAAGGATTTTTGGAAACCGAGAAACGAACCGAATGAACCCTATATAAACTGAAACCGAACCGAATGAACCCGGTTCGGCTCAGTTCGATTCGGTTTAGTTGTTCGAACCGACTAAAATGTCGGGTTTGAGCCAAACCGAACCGAAACCGAACCGAACCGACTAAACCGAAATAGATATCCAAAACCAAAAACTGAACCGAATAAGCTCGGTTCGGCTCGGTTCGGCGGGTCGGGTCGGTTTTCGGTTCAGTTTGCTCACCCCTACTCGAGACCACAACGATGAGTACTATGGACTTAGATGGAGAAACATTTTTAACTGGTAAATTTCTAGGAATACACTAAAAAGCCTAAATGTTGTAAAATTAACTAACTACATTGGTTAGTTAAATCCCGTATAACCCTTTGCTTACTCTTTACTATAAGAGTAAGATCCCCTAGAAAAACCTGTTGAGCCATTCCTGTCTTTTTCACACCAAATGTCTATTTTGTTACACCTTTACACCTTAGCCTACCCTGTAGATTAAGCCTACTTAATCAAAGTTGCTAGTTGCTTTTGTGTAAAGTTTTGTATTTCCTGTGTCAAAGTGAAATTTTCTATCTCCGGTTAGGTTAGGAAATTACACAATGCAATGGGAAAATATGTAGCTCGTGTGTTTTGCTACTTTTGTGATTATGTATTATGTCCAAAGATGAAGTGTTAAAGGAAAAATTATCCGGATGAATTACGATTGTGAAGACGGTGAAATTGCATCGAGATTTATGTTATGAAAAAAAATGGAAAAATAGAAAATGCATCAAAAAAGAGAAGGATGATTGATTGTCAGTTCGCTAAACTTAAACCGATGAAATACTTAGAAGGATCGATTATTCATTGATATGTGGATAAAAATCAACGATGTATTAGGTTATGTATAAGTGGTCCAATATCACACTTTGGAAAAGTATGTATAAGTTTGGTTGATCGGAAATTTGACCGGTTATGGAAAGGCTAAACTTAGGTTGTCTTTGTCATTTCTATGATCGAGGCGTTTGTATATATTTCGAGTCTTTATCATGCAACGGTCGGGAAAAGTTACTAGAAACTACCTTATTTGTTCAAGCTTAATCTATTTGTTTTGTGAATTTTATTTAACAACAATTTGCTTCCCTTTCCTAGCTTTTAACCTTAGGTTTTACTCGAACGAGGTTGAGATCGAGTCATGCATGTCTATTCCGTCATTACGGCCATGTATGCGTGATTCAGCCACCTTGTTGGTTTATTACTTTTGGTGAAAGTTAGAAGATCCCTACCCTATATCATTCTTCATCCTAACCCTTGGTTAAACTCTAATAAGGATATGATCGAACACACATGTCTATTCCGTCGTTACAGCTGTGTATGTGTGCTTCAACTACCTTGTTGGTGTGGTACTTTTTATGAAAGATTGTTAGAAGGATCAACCCTTAGCCTTATAATAAAAACCCAATTTACCTTTTGACTTGTTTCTCCTTAGCTCTAGTGGTGGAGATGTGTATCCTTGCCAAGCATATGATATGAAACTAATCACGACCGAGCAAATGAGCGTACCAATTAAATGTTACACCCTAGATTAGTTGAGTGATCTGAGTGTTTTCATTTCCATGTTTCGTGAGGTGCTTGGTCTTGTACAGGTGATTAAAACGAAAGAAATGCTTAAATGGAAAAATCATTAACTTTGGTTGGGATACATTTTCAATATAATCTAGAGTCTACTTGAGGACAAGTAGGATTCAAGTGGGGGGGATATTTGATGACATCAAATAATGTTACATTTATACCATCATTTATCTCGAATAAATTATCCACTTTTATATAATTATTAAAAGAAACTTAATTGCTTAAATTTGTAAATTGCAGTAATTACGGAGTGATTTGTGAAGAAATGCTAAAAGGCGTACTTTTTGGAGCTTAAACGATGATATTTGAAGATTGCTTAATTCTGCTCAATACGTCGTATCCACAAAAGGAGATACGGCGTATCAGTGCATGGACTTCATAAGAAAATACGTATTCTCACTTCCCAATACGGCGTATCCATGTTTCCCTATACGCCGTATCCAGATGGATAACTATTCAGAGATTTGGTGAATAAATATATTTTGGGAAGTCAAGGAAAACACCCCAATACGCCGTATTGACCTAACTCAATACGGCGTATCCAGTCTTTTTCAGACACTATCAATAAAAGACTCAAAAATAAGTTTTCAGTGTGCAAAATCATATTCTCTATACCATACACATAAAAGACAATTTTTTGAAGAAAAGAAGAGCAACCAAAGGTCAAGCATCGATCATGATTCCATAGAAGACATCGTGTAATTCCTATACTCTTGTAATCATTTAATTTTTGGTATCGTGCGGTAAAACGTTTAGTTTACCTTGGTTAATTGATCACGCTTGTATAATTACAATGGTTATGGGATAATACCCTAGGGTATTAGCTATCTTAATGAAGGATTAATGTTTGGTTTGTTTTAAAATCGATTTCTTAATTTATCGCTGAAAGTTTAATTATGTTTATCACATGACTTGTTTACGTGTTTGTATATGCGACCTATCATTCAACTGTATCTAGTTACGCCTAACAAGTGAACTAGATACCGGGATAGCTCTCCATATCATGTTTTATATTACTGGACCAATAGGATCACAAATAATGTTCTATCTTTGTCTTTGAATTATGAGCTTAGTTGGACCGGCAGGTGACCCGTAATGTTTCAACAAGTATGTTCTTAATTAATTGATAAAGACTTAAACAGTAAACTACTAGTATATAAAATACCGTCAAACAGTAAGTGGGTAAAGTCCCGATGGGCTAGGGTTTAACAAGATCACCATTGCTTTAATCCCTAGATAGATTATAATTAAACTAAAAGGATGCTTTATGCGGATACGTTAATTGTAACAGGATTCAATGTGTCTAGGTCTTAGGATGATGTCCCGCCTAAGTCTTAAGAATGATATGCTGCTTCGAGATAAGAAATCATTGCACTAAATAAACAAACCAGCGTTTAATTGTATTTAATATGGCTAATACGGTTTTCTATCATTTGGCTTGTACCGCTCTTTTATATGTTGATTGTTTTTTTACATGTTTATTGTGTTTAGAATTGATTATTATCACCATAGAACCTGTGCCAGTCTCTCAGGCTGAAAACCCCCATATCATCGTTAGAAACGTATATAACATAGGGTTAACAAGTAATTAGAGTAATTAAAATATTGATATAATATAAGGTTAACGACCTTGCTCTTAGTGTTCGATACCCTACTTACCACGAAACTCCACTCGATCGGGTACATTGCCCGTTAAAGTGTTGTTTTAGAATAAGCCGGCTAAATATGAATTTAAAACTTGGTAATCAATAAATTGACCCTACACGACAACACATCAAGTTTTTGGCACCATTGCCGGGGAGTGAAAAGTTAAACCTTTAATTTTATTAGTATTTATAACCATTAGTTTAAAATAATTTATTTAGTGTAATTTAATTCTGCATGTATTTAATTTAATTATGTGTTTAAATTCCACCTTTATTTAATTGTTTTCATAAGTACTTTGCCTTGTAGTCCGTTTCTTTGTTTCTGATTTCCAACATAGGTTTATCATGGATGATCCAAAGATCACAATGGAAGAATACATCAGACTAGAAGAAGAAAAGGCTCGAAGACATGGTCTAACATTTACTTGGCAAACCGCCACATACGGCAAGATGAAATATTGTGAAAATGAGGACGATAGCTTCACGAATCTCAAAACTGAATACCCTGCTATAGATTTTGACGATACATCTAATGCAACACTCTTATGTGAATCTACGGAAGTCCTCTTGACAATAACGAAATTAACTTTAAAATTTCGTTTGACGAATTCGACGATGAAGATTACATGGTAATTTTTGACGAAAAA
>BQNB010141528.1:0-17258 GCA_026074375.1 Tanacetum coccineum
TTATCCTTCTTATTTTAAGAAAACTTCTCATTTGATCCTAACTCTATATATATATATATATATATATATATACAAATAAACTTTTATCCTAATATAAAAAAACACTTTTTATGCTTGTAATAATTTTTTTTTCTAAATAAAATTTTTTTTAAAATAAATTGTGAAATTCGGGTTGTTCGGGTTGTTCGGGTTATTCGGGTTAACCCGAGAAACGAACCGATTTCAAATTCGATTTTCGGTTCTGTTCGGTTGAATCCTAGTTCGGGTCTGTTTTTGTTTGACCAAAAAAAAATTTAACCGAATAACCCGAGAACCGAACCGATCAACACCCCTAGTACAAACACCAAAAAGCCCATAAGGTTTTGTTCATCATATTGCACGAATATAATGGACTGCAACATCTTATGGAGATATGAAATGTAATTAGCTCAAACAAACGAGTTAGCAAAATTAACCATAATGTGTGGAAAAGTTTAATATAAGTCTAGTAGAGCATTTTTGATCCACAGATTTTAGACGAAGGGATGGGCTTAATTTGCCAGTAGGCTCCGCCCACATTTGAATGACATCTGCTATATTTGTTTGATGTTTAATACTTTAAACAAAGCGGGTTACTTGTGCGTGTAGGGGTGAGCAAAAAAACCGAAAAAACCGAAAACCGAAACCGAACCGAACCGAAAACAACCGAATCGAACTAATAACCGAACCGAATTTGCCAAAACCGAATCGAACCGAACTACGAATTCGGTTCTCGGGTTGGATATGGGTTTGACAGTCTAACCCGAAAACCGAACCGAAAACCGAATTTATATAAATATATATATTTTTTATATATTTATATATATAAAAAGATCAATAAAATTTTATATATAAAAAAATTACTAATATTTATATTTTATATATATAAAAAGATCAATAAAATTTTATCTTAATAATGAAAAACACTTTTTATGTTTGAAATAATTTTTTTGGATATATATATATATATATATATTAATAAATTGTGTAATTCGGGTAAACCCGAAAACCGAACCGAACTGAACTAGGATTCAACCGAACCGAACCGAAAACCGAATTTGAATTCGGTTTGGGTCAGTATATGGGTTGACCTTAAAAAAACTTTTAACCGAACTAACCGAACCGAACAAACCGAATAACCCGATAACCGAACCGATCAACACCCCTACGTGCTTGAGCCGTTTAGCCCGTGGCCCAAGCCCATCCAACCCGCCCGTTTTGCCACCTCTAATTTTAATATACAGTTTTTTATAATTTTTATATTACGTTGAGTTTGAGACTCTTATGTAACATAATAATAGTCTTTTCTGCATAAAGGAGGAGAAGCATAAATCAATAGTTTGTTGGAGTAACCATTTAGGTGAAAAAATTAACTTTAAAACTTTGCTCATTTGAACAAAACATGAGTTTCACGTGAACAACTCAAATCCACTAGAAAGCTTACCAGCAAAAACTCCCATCAAAATCAGTTAACCATCACCAGTTAAAACAAGAAAAATGAGAAGAAAACCGTCAAGGTTCCTGCTTATTTATATCTGCAGGTGCTAGTCATGTCTGCAATCAACTCTGTACAACGAACCTTGCTAAGTTTCCCTATTCTGCTACAGCTTATTCTCGATTCTAAGGACTAACACGAGTTTTAAATAAAATGATTTAAGGGGATTGGCTTATTTTCTGAGCTTGTAGGCTTAGTTAAACTTGGAAAAGTTCTTAAGTTCATTTTTTTGGTTTATGAGCTTTTCCAAATTCGAGAAGGCCATAACCCTGAAAAATAAGCAAATCCAACCACCCACCAAGTTACAAACATGTAGAAGATACGACACTTTGTATCAACATGTCAAAGAAGTTGCTGTTTGGGTGATGCCAGATCGAAGTGTATTCCTCCTGTTGAAAAGAAGACAAAGGCAAAGTTAAAACCTATTCATAGTTGAAAAAAAAAAGATGTACACATGCAACAATTATACAGCTATGTGAGGACCCAACAACATGTTTCACTTGAAAATTACATTTGAACAAATTCGATCCGTTCCAGTTGCCTTCTCATTTATCTTTTGTGTTTCTGAAATGTAGGGGGGTGTCCGGACCTAATTAAAGCAACTTGAAGTTGCAACATTCGATGTTTAATCTTTGGATAAACATTATTGAGGACTTGGGGTCAGTAATCATTTATGGATAACCAGTTCCATACTAGCTGCAACCCGTTTTATGAACAACAAGTAGGCTAAAATTTAAAGACTTTTACCTCTCATTTCACGAGGACTCTTTGTTACACAACAAACTGTCATTTTGTATACGAATTCTTTGGATAATCAGAATTTGCCAAACACGAGTACATCTTATTATTACACTTTAAGTAGCAAAAGCACATCCAAACACTACCTTCTATAGCTCATTTTATTACGATAATCACGTAATCACATTCAGAATCCAAATACTATTAAATTACTTGCTACCAACATAAAGGATGATACCAGATTTACACACACACACACACATGTATATGTATACCAACATAAGGGATGATATACATTAACATCATTATTCAGTTTCAGCAATACCATGATAGAAAAGGGATATTTAAATATTAGCACAAGACGTTAACATGAAAATAACAACTTTACATGGGCAAATGGCATCAAAGAACCTACATCAAGATGCTCAAGCAATAAGGAGAGATAATTTCTCACAAATTAATTAGTCATGATCTGAATAACTAACATACCAGAATCACACATACGTAAAGTTCAAACCATGGATAATACTACAAACATGGATCTCTAATATGCACGCTATCTATTAAAAGTCTCTTCCGTTTAGTCAGTGCAAGTTGAGAAAATTAGATGGGAATATTATAACTCTTGGTCCTTGTAATTGATTTCGGACTTGGAGTGTGCCATCAAAGTTCTATTTGCTTATAAAACTGCCACCACATAATTTTAACCCTTAGATCTTATTGGACTATGTTTTATCAACAAGTGTAATTCAGGCTTAAGTAGCAATATCATAGTTTAAAGAAAACTGAAGGCTCTCGCAAAACATACAATTTTAATAATGAGACCATTTGCAGAATATAGATGATTTCATGCATAATGAGCTGATATTTAGATACTTTCAGTGCTTTCTTTCTAAGTGGCACCTTTTGTCGGTTCTGACTCCTGAATCAAAACCAGTGTAAACAAGTAAAGGCTCATGAACATCCTCGTGAAGTGCAAAGCTTCCATGACCCCTCATAGAGTTTACAAATAAAACTTCTACATTATATCACCTATTCAATCAGTTGTAACCACAAACTATCTAAGAGTAATACAAAATTACTAATTTACCGTTCTTATAACCTCATTTCAAAATTCTATTTCCAATGCAAACCTTTCATACTTTTACTTCACTAAATGTCATTTGTGTTGCTTTTATCTATTAATTGCCTGAATAATCGGACTCAAACATCTAACTATGACAACTGCAAACAGCATAAACACGCCCAGACACGATTTTCTACTGAATATTTGAGTTATTACATCCAATTCTTAAGTTTCAACATCACATTATCAATTTCACAAACTCAAATCCAAACACCACCGTTAATAGACCCAAAATATAAAATATCTACAAGTTGTTTAAGGCCAATAGTCTATCTAAAGAAAACTGCATGGATAGTATACTTACTTAGTTCTCACGTTCAAATAACCTCCTTGCAAGTTGACTTGTTATGCCCCATACCCTTGCATCTGCTGCATTGAAGTTGACGTCTATTCGATTCATGCATTCCAGCTTTTTTAGTAGGCGGACGCCCTGGCGGCCGACGAGTAGGAGGAGGTGTTACAGTCACAATAGCCTTGGAGAACTCCCTCATCAATGGCTTATGATCCTCACTTGGAATAGGATTCACCGACTCTGAATAAGTTAATCTATAATTATCAGCAGTGAAAAATCTAGCACAAAAATCATACGGGTCACGCCCAAGGCAACTAATAACAGCAATTGCATGACAGCAAGGCAAATCCGTAAGCTGCCACACTCTACAGCTACAATCATAAGTACTAATGTCCACAACTTCAACAGAGTCACCCCGAACCTCAAATTTGTTTCCAGCTGGGTCTGTGTTAAATACTTGAAGTGCACAAACTTTAATGCTTTCCTTTTCTAATCCGTCTTCCCTAAACCGGGTTAAACGTGTTAACCAATGGTTTGAAGCCGTTCTTCTAGTGTAAATTAAATCCATTATCTTACCCCTAATGGTATCCACCATCTGGGTTATTGGTAATTCATGAGCTTCTGATGCCCAACTGTAGAACATCTCACCAAAATTCGATGTCATGTGATTATATCTTTTCCCTGGAAAATACGCATTCGCCCAATGATTAGGTTCACTTTCTATGACCCAATTGTAAGCTTCAATTGATATACTTTTGATACTGTCGATACACTTTTGAAAATCTTCAGCTCTAGCTGCATAAGCCGCAGCATAAAGATCATCAACAATGAGACGTTTCACTTCATGAGAAAACTGTCCCTTTAAATCTCTAATAAGCTGTTCGGATAGGCAGCGTATGCAGTAAGCATGATATACAGTTTCATCTTGAAAAACATCAGAAATTGATTCTTTTAACCCCTTTTCCCGCTCAGCCACAAAAGTCAAACCATTACATGTAATCAATGCAGCCTTGAGTTCTTGTAAAAACCAGTGCCAGTTGTCGTCGGATACTGTATCCACAACAGCAAAAGCAACAGGAAACACATCATCATCTCCATCAGGAGCAGTTGCAGCCAATAATGTTCCTTCATACTTTGACTTCAATGGTACACTACCCAGAAATAGCAACGGTCTACAACCTTGTTGGAAACCATACAAGGAGGCATAAAAAGCTACAAAAAGACGCTGGAAACTTGAATCATCTTTAGTTGTGAAAGTAGCACGACTTCCAGGATTAGTCTCCATTATTTGAGTACAGAAATACGGTAATTGACCATATGCTTCTTTATACGACCCCTGAAGTTGTTCTTTAGCAATTTCTTTACCACGCCATGCTTGAAAATAATTTAACTGAACTCCATACTGTTCTTTAATATCGGTGACAATATCTTTCGGTTTGTAATTTGGAGATACTTTTAATTTTTCTTTAATTATACCTGCCACCC
Organism: Tanacetum coccineum; assembly: GCA_026074375.1. Taxonomy (NCBI): domain Eukaryota; kingdom Viridiplantae; phylum Streptophyta; class Magnoliopsida; order Asterales; family Asteraceae; genus Tanacetum; species Tanacetum coccineum. The sequence goes on from BQNB010141528.1 coordinate 5,155, forward strand.
AAGTTCTAGTTGCTTGATGACCCGTGGTTACAGTTGATCCTTCACAGGTGTGTGTCGGGTTCATTTTCTTGATACAAATTAACTGGGTGGTGGATAGTCTTGATGCGTGGATCCTCCATGGACAACCTTCAGCTTTGCATTTAACAGTCACACGATGACTATCATTTTTCTTATATTTGAAAGCAAATTGATGGGCAATTGAGTATTTACGCAAGGCGTCTCGGAAATCGGTTACACTGTTGAATCTTTGCCCTACACCTGTTATGTTGTTCTGCCACTGTTGTGCAGCTTTCATTTGTTTCTCATCACTAGAACCAGTAAAAGGTAGGGGCATAGAGAGAGGTATCTCGGAGGAGGCTATAGCCATGTGTTCGTCGATGTTAACAATGTGTTCACCGACATTAACAAGATCATCTGGCACATTAAAAGTTGAATCAAGAAAAACATGTGGACTTATCTCGTCCATATCATCATCCAAGACACAAGGTGTGGCATCGGTAAGAATTCCAGCTTCTGACAAAGTTGTTCTACTTGATCTGCGAGGTTAAATATGTGTAAACAAGTGCAAAATAGAAGTTATATACATAACTAAACAATTTTATCCCTTAACTACTAACTGGTTTATTTGGGCTGTGTTTTATCTTCAAGGGGTCAGATGGAATAAGCTAAAAGTTTTTGCTATAGCAGTAGAGACGGGATGAAAGTTAAGCTAAAATTGTAACCCAAATCGACCCATTTCACATAAGCGCGTTATAAATTTATGAAAACTCACTGTCTATTCAATATTATACAGAAAACTAGCCGAGTGATGAAAACTACCTACTGACAGGCATATTCGAAGCATCTGGAGCAACAGCTTCTTCCATCATGATATACACGTCAATGCTGCTGGAATTTTCATGATATTTGATCATACGTTGAAGGTCTTTATCGTTGGAGATTGTGATTAGTGTCTTCTTGTTTCCCGGGAGAAAATACTTGATAGAGATAGAACTATGAATGCAGTTAAACATCTCTGCTATCTCCAGTTGGAAATCATTGTACTTTGAATTCTCATCCACATCTATAGCATGAGCGTCCCCACCGTCATACGACAATGAACCGTCTTTAAGAGTCTTGAATATGCCACCCAATTGGCAGATAGCAATAACTTTCTTCTCAGCCATGGCCTAGTTTATGGCCTATAATACATGCACAACATGTTAATGTTACAATCATGATACAAAACATCGATTCGCACAAACAAGAGGTCTTTGGGATTGCTTACTATAATCATGAGTGCTTATTATTTGTTTACAGGATTTTGAGATAATCAGCTTCGCTTAAGAAACTACAAGCTGATTATTCAAAACAACTTATCTCGCCCGCTAAACTAATATCTGCTTTATGAAATGCAATAAGCAGAGCTGCTTATTCCAAACTGTTGTCACTCACAAATAATCAGATATGCCGAGTAAATAAACAATCCAGACACCCTTAAGACTACTTACGCATTGTATCATTACCGTATAACACAATAAGCACATACGCAATCCCAAACACCCTCAAAACTACTTACAGCCACCTTAACAAGTAACAGTTGCTTATTCCAAACTGTTCATATGTTTTGTATCAAAATGCAATTACCAAGATAAACAATTTCAATAACCAATCCCAAACACCCCCTCAATCAATGGAATTTAGCATTGCAATAACCAAAAACAAACTATAGTATAATACTTTCACCATTAAAATTCATCAAAACCCTTAATAATCTATTCCACAGACTAGTGTTTGGTGCAGAGCTTTTAGGAGCATTCTAAGGCGTTTAGATTTGAAAGCTTGTTTGGCAACAGGCTTTTAGCTTCTGAATTATATTCCAAACGCTCATAATAAAACGCTAATGGAAGAAGCATTTAGAGCTTAGCTTTTAGGATTGTGAGTATGTTTGGCAAAACTAGCTAGCGTCAACAGTAGCCGATAGTAGTAAGTAGTATGGATATTTGTTTGATAAAAGTATTTGGTAACGTATGTATCAGTGATCATAAAGTGTAAAATAATGTAAACAGTAAACGCTTCTTCAAGTAGCATTTAAAAAGTAACGTTTTTAAGAAAAACAAAATGCTGACTAATGGGGTGTTTGTTTAAGCTTATATGTGGGCTTATTAGCTTATTTTGATTTCCGCTTATATTTCATAAGCCCCAAATTTCCAGCTTATTTTAAAACTTATGGGCTTATACAAGTTTATCATATAAACGTTAAACTCAAATGTTAAACGCTCTATAAAGCTCGCTCGTGACCAAACGCTTTTATAAAATATAAAACTACTACACCTACAACTAACCACTATCACTAGTTTAGCCAAAAAGTAACACCATTGCATCAATTACCACACCAAAAAAAAACCCAAATTCGATATCCATAAAAAAAACCTAAATTTAAAATCAACACGTAACTTGTGAATCAAATAATCATTAAATTCACAATGAGACGCAAATTAACATAAACCCTAATTCAATAATCACAAATTTCACTACTTTGAGCAGTAATTGACAATGAGATACAAAGTTAACACAAACCCTAATCGAGTTTCACATAAAAAGAGCAAGTAATGTGCAATTGATATCAAGATAATAAAATTAAGAACAAAATTATGGTTACCTGTGAAGTTTAATTTGGGTAAAATTGTAGTAATTGTTTGTTGCTGTGAATCGAATTTTTGAGAAGTGAGTTAAGGGATGATTGAAGCATGTGTTGTTTTATATGAAGCGGGATTTTTACATGGTTTTCTAATTTCTATAAACAACACAAATTTCTAATCATCATGTCAACAAATTATTAGGCTAAGCGTGATAAGAACAGCCCAGAGCCCGCTTCATCACCGTCAATAGAGCCCAAAGATTATAATAAGCGTGAATAGTGGTGCAAAAAAATCGGTTAAAACCGGTTTTCGGTTATTAGAAAACCGGTTTTAAAAAAACCGGTTTTTCTAATAACCGGTTTTGGTTTTTTCGGTTTTTCCGAAATCGGTTTTTTTCGGTTATAAATGTTCGGAATCGGTTTTTTTCGGTTATAAATTTTCGGAATCGGTTTTTTACCGGTTCGGTTTTTTTCGGTTATAAATGTTCGGAATCGGTTTTTATACCGGTTCTTTTTTTCGATTAAAACTTCGAAACAATTAATTTAATAAACTTGTTAATTATCAACACTTTAATTAACAAAGCACGAAACTAACTAACCAAATACAATCATAACTTTTTATTTGCAGCCGGAAACATACTAAAAAAAATAACAATCATAACCTTTTATTAAACAGATACAATTATCCCACTAAAAATATATAAATATACACATAATTTCGAGCTTCGCATGACCATGCCCACCGAAAACAATTAGTGTACCACAAGTAGTCAAGTATGTCGAGCTTTCGCATAGCCATCATCCGTTATACTCAATTCCATTAAATCTCCAAAAAATTTCTACATCTACGTGTTCAATAACTAAGTCTTCAAACCACACCTTCATCTAATTCGGTATTCGGAGGGATATCCCCTAATTCAACTTCTTCTCTTGCAATAGTTTATCTTCAACGGTCTTCTAATATCGGACCTTCCAACGATGTTTTCATGTTGTACCCTATCTACTCCGTCCAAATAATCTTTTCAACATACACATACATCCACATGAATCTGGGGTTTAGTCTTGACCTTCTAACCGATATACTTCAACCGCTAATAGAAAAGCCGATTCGGAGCTACGTCGATAGCATTGACCTTTGTTGTATTTTTAAGAATTACGTTTAATAAGTCACGAGCCATAGCGATAAAATTAGAAATTGGATTTCCTTTCTTTCCACCACCAAAATGTCAAATGTTGTAAACTCCCGGGCCCTTAAAGTTTATTAAAAAAGTTTGTAGCCATATATTGTTCCCAACTCACTTGTGAGGCGATGTTCGTTGACTGCGCTTTGTAAGCGTCTCAATAGAAACTATAAAAAGGTTTATATAATAATGTCACTATGCCCTTCTTGAAGATCCGGCCCGCATTTGATCAACAATTGGGTTTTGGTATTTGACCTTATTTTGTTGCAAAAATCCAAATAATTTTTTAAATTATCGTTAAATATAAACTTTGGGAGTTTATATAGTTTTATAGGGGTCCGGGATTGTCAGCGTCTACCCAAAGGATAAGTCTAAATAATTCATCTAATCTTGATATTAAAATTTCTACGCCTCCAACATTAAACATGGAAAAAGTGAGGGGCGTGAACAAGTAAAAACCAAAGGTAAATTAGCAAAATATTATTTTTTTATACTACAAAATTTCTTATTTTATACACTTTAAAAACCATTCTCTAACATTTGACTATGCTAGGTTTTAATATTCGTCTAATTTTTCCGTCATAGCATAAATTTGATTTAAACTGAATGAAGTCTGGGAGTTTGGTAATAAACACCCGATATATATTAGTTGCTGCCACTTAAAAAAAACATGTAAAAAAATAGTTAAATCATTTAGTAAATCCCAATCTTGGTCGCTTATCGAAACGGACTTATTTCTATTAACAAGTGTTTCATTAAAAGCGTTTAAAGTCTCACGTTGTCGTAATATATTTTCAAACATCATGCAAGTAGAGATTATCCACCTAGTATTATATCATGACAAGGTTCCTAGGGTTTCTTCACCACATTGTTTACGAAAACGTCTATAGTTCATTAGTCGTTCGTATACTCAGACTATGATATAGTTACTAATAAACCCCTAAATTTCATCCTACACATCACATATTTTAATGCCGGTTTGCAACGGATAAATTTTATAACATGACAACACAACGGGAATGAAAAAAAAATCATCTAAAACGGGTTTTAATACGTAATATTTAACAAATCATAGCTCTAGTATTATTAGATGCATTATCTAGTAAAATCGTAAAAACTTTATCATCTAAATTATATTCAATTAAAAGTGTCATGTAAAAAATTCTTAGAATTAGATCCCTTATGATGCGATAACCAAATAGTTTAATAAGCAATGTGTCCTTTCATTAATAACCAAATTCGGGATTAAACCATGGCGGTAACGCTAAATAAGAAATTTGCCTGGTACCATGTGGTTCGGATCCAAGTATCCTTAGTTATTAGAAAACTCCATATTTTTAAATGCACTAAACCAATCAATAATAGCTTTTTTAGAGCGATTCCCATAATTTAAAAAAGCATCACTTTTAAGAGTAGTACACATACAGGTTGATACCAGCGTTGTACCTCCTTTTGATTGATGCTCCGTATGCTTGACGTTGCGAAAGTGGTTGAATGGAAGCGCGTTGTTGAATGACAACCTCGTAAAATCAAGTCGAACCGCACATTAATCAAATATAAAAACATGACCATCAAACAAACTCGCACCAATAGTAACCTTGTGACGTATCATTTTGGCTAACCGCATTTAACAACCGTTTCTTATAGTCCGAGTGTAGTGTTAGACCGGGGTTATAAAATTTTCATACATTTCTTGCAACGCCCTTTTCACCCCCGTCGAGTCATAAATACACATATCGTATTTAGACCAAACATCGCCTTTTCTCGTAGTTGGTCTAATTCGCACCACATCTTCATTTGTGTAAATTTTTCGACCATGGCTAGTAGAAACGGAGGCATTAGTGGAAGCTTGTTGTGAATGTGAGTTTTCCATTATAGCGGGATTTGAGAAATTAGAGTATATATATCACGATTAGAGAGAAAAAGAGAGATTAGTGAGTGTTTTTGATGTGTTTTCAACCCCAACCCATTACATGTATTTATAGTACTAAGCCATGCCCTAAAATCATCAAAAAAAAACGGGTATAAACGGCTAGTAGCCGTTGTGATTTTTTTTTTAAACCGAAAAAAACCGGTTTTTAAAAAAAAAATTGAAACGGCTAGTTTGACTTCCTTGTTGACCGGTTTTTTTAACCGGTTAAAACCGGTTTTTTTTAAAAAACTATTAACGGTTATAAAAAAAAATAAAAAATAAAAATAAAAAAACCGGGTTTAACCGGTTTTTTTAAAAACCCGGTTAAACCCGGTTTTAAAACCGGTAAAAAACCGGTATGATTAAAAACCCGAAAACCGGTCTAACCGGTTCGGTTATATTTAACCGAACCGGTTAAAAAAAACCGGTTTTTTAAAAAACCGGTTACGGTTTTTTCGACCGGTTTTTTAAAAAACCGGTTTGGATTTGCATGACTAAGCGTGAAACGCCTCACGTTTTAAAAGACTTAGCAAAGTTTTGCGTTTTTAAAGCGTGGCTTAAGGCGACATAACGTAAAAAATATTTATATATTTATATCATATTTCATATATATCAGAGTTTATAAAAAGTGTTGTACATAATAAATATTGCATATAATCTTTTTCATTTAAAAAAATATGGTGTCACGTCTCACGTCTTATCGCGTCTTTTCATATAAAAAGTCGAAAAATACCCACGAACATTCAAAAATGTCCCGACATCACCAACGAACTAAATTTCGTCCTACCTACACCAACGAACTTGTTTGTTTTGTGGCAATATGACCAATATGATCGGCTAACATTTCCACGTCATTTATTTTTTTATCTAAATCTGATCATAAACTCCACCATGACATTGAAATGACCTTTATACCCCCATTGTTCTCTCTAGTCACACAACTATAACTCTTTTTCACCACACCTTCAAACACACACTAACACACAATGGCTTCACACAATGGCTTCTTCTCTCCTTCAATCTAAAGTCCCACTATCCTCCCTCTCATCATCATCAATCTCTGGCAAGAAATTCCAACCCTGATTCGCATAACCCGCCGTCTCAAATCAACTCAAATCAACTTTTACCCTTTTTTTGTTATAGAAAAAACCTCCATTAACACTTCTTGATAAACTTAAAATCCCAAAACCCAAATCCATTACACAACCCACCCATCATTCACCGCTATATGACAAGAACAAGTATATCAGCAGCAGAAACTATGTGTACACTCATACCTGATGAGCACGACAAACAAGATCCAAATCATGTTTCTGAAGAAACCCCGTCACAACATCAGCACCAAAAGTATACGGAACTCCACGATCATTCATCCCTCATCCCTTAACATCTGTACACGAATCTGACCACAAAAGATCACAAAGCAAACCACTATCTGGTACATCAGTAGGACGCCTCAAGTTTTTTATTTGATCCAAATTATTTAGATCAGGCGAAAGCCCACCATGCATACACAAAATCTTTTCATCAACAAGAGCAGCAACGGGTAAGCAATTGAAACAATCAGAGAAGGTTTTTCATGGATGTCACCTCGGTCAACATAATCACCGAGGAATAAGTAGTTGGAACGAGGGGGTAATCCACCGTATTCAAAAGGGGTAGAAGATCAGAGTATTGCCCATGGATGTCACCTGAAAAATTATTTAAAATAGTCATTTCCTTTTTAAGTCAAATGTTGGTGTCAAGCATTTATGATCACATCTGATTAAAAAAGAATGATGCGGATCTTGTAGAGAAAAAAAGAAAAAAAAATGGGATCCACTTGACTTTTATTGGTGTACTGACTTGTGTTTAATTAATTTATAAAAAGAAAAAAACCGGTCCAGCGTGGAAGGTGACTGCCACGGTGTCAGTTAAAATTTATGATATGGGTGATATTAGAACAATATTTGAAAGTTCGTTGGGTAAGACAAAATTTAGTTCGTTGATGATGTCGGGACATTTTTGAAAGTTCGTGGGTATTTTTCGACTTTTACCCTATATTCAAACTTACTCATTGATAATGAGTTTGTCCATATTAGAAAATCTGATTATTTGCAAAATTCTCATATTACTTATACAATACAATTAGCAGGCAACTAGGCTAAGCGTCTGGGCTTGGGTTCGTGGGTCGCTTGGTCTTGAGCTCGCGGTTTAAGCTATTTTTTTTAGAATGGGCTTTAACATATGTTAATATGGTCCGTTAAAGATTGACTAAGTCCGTCTTAGCTATTTTTCACGTATATACATAACATGTCATTAAAACGACACAGTATGCAAACACCACGACGCGGAGCGCGAGTTTGCAAACTTCGTTTGAAATAAAAATAAAGAAGTTAAGTATGTGTTGTATAATACGAAATATGTTCGAATCAAGATATTTGTATGCGTTACTTAAACTCAAAGGATAACTGGCTATGACTGAAAGTTGCAAAAGACTACACCTATAGTTGTTGCATGCACTATTATCACACAATTAAAGCATCACCAGCCTTATGGTAAAGCACATGAGCTTTGAGTTTCGAAACTCACTAGGTACATATTTGACCGCTGTTAGTGAAAAGGCCAAGAATTGTCATCGAGGTACCTGTATATCGTAAGCAAAAACTAATACTTATGGGTAAACTGAACTAGGAAGTCCTCATTTGTTTAATGGTTTATATTATTGAACAGCTAACTCTTTCGCTCTTATTATATAAAACATACAATTATCAGGATTGTCGACCCGCTTTCGCTGGTCCAACCTGCATCCGACCCGCCCGCTATGTTCGACCCGTCCGGTTTTCTATTATACAAAACAAAATATACAATTATCAGGATTGCTGACCCAATTTCGCCAACCCGCATCCGACCCGCCCGGTTTTCTATTATACAAAACATACAATAGGGGGATACCCGGCCCGTGGCCCGCTTGTATACCCCACCCATACCCAAACAGGCCCGATCCACCCACATCCACCTCACATATAACCACCCGATCCACCCTCCTCTACCTCACCAAACAAAAAACACACACATACAAAACGCTGTACCATGATCTACAAACCAAAAACAGCATGTGCTTTGTCTTCAATCTTTTCATCTACAATAAGAATCGCATTAACCAAGGTGGGTTTCTTTTTTATAAAGTATCATAGTTTTGCTAAAAAGATTTAAAATCGTTTTTTTATATTTTGCAGGCTAATTAGCAACAATTTTCAAAAGGTATATATTATTTATAATTATAATTAGTAATCTTTGTTTACGATGCATTGTTTTATATGATCAGTTAATTGCATGTGGTGATGTTATGTTTCAGAAACCTGGGAGGGTTAGTGCTGGCCGGCTTTGATGGTGCGTGTCTTTGAATCCTCGTTTTTCGTAAGGGTAAGTTTAAAAAAAATTAATGGTTTTGTTCCATCTTATGAAGTTTTTATTGATGTTAGAAGTGTAGTTTTAGGATCACATGGATGTGGGTTCATTCAGCATCATAATTATGTTTGGGTTTGGGTTTTTTTGTTGTTTTTGAGAATCTGGTTAAATGAAGATCTGGTCCGTAGGTTTGGGGTTGATTGTGTTTGATGTTTTTTAGGTTAAAGAAGAGGTGCATTGATGTAGAGTTTAAAAATATTAGAAATAAGCAAAAAGGAAGTAATGTGGAGGTTGTGGATTCAATGGAAAATGATTGCTTTCAGTTGGTTCGAAATAGGAAAAAGAAGGATATGTTGAGGAATGAGATTAGTGTTGGTGTTGTTGGCGAGTGTTTGTCATTCCGTGTGAAAGTTGCGATGGGTACAGTTATGTACGATAATACTTTATGACTGAATATATTTTACACCCTATGTCATATCCATCTTTTTGGTCTTATTTATGTGTTGCGGGGCAACTTTAACATTCACACTAATATTGTTTATGCTACAGAAAATGCGGATTAAGAGAAGCTTGATATTGTGCGAACAGAGCCAATTTTCAAGGTCGAAATGGGGCATATGTACCGAAGATTAAAAATCTGTTTTGTCCATCCCAACCTTGCCTTGAAGTCGAGGTATGCATTTTGATGTTGCTCAATGTAGAAAGATAATATATCAACTGAGTCAAAATTTTAAAATGTGGAAAACTAGAAGAGGAGGGGTTGAATAGTTTTCCTGATTTATATTTGCTTTCAAAAAGTTAGTTTGAACTTTATGTGAAATTGATGGTATTGATGTTTGGATATTGCAATTAGTAAATGATGTGGTTGTCGTAAGGGACTTCTACAAGAAGTTTTACAACTCCCTAGGCAGAGTACCTAACCGTTGTAGTAGTAGTATAGGCAAGACTTGGGGGTTGTTATCGTTCTCTAGGGGAATAGGTTGGGAAGGCTTGATCACGGTCTAACAGAATTTCAGGGGTTGAGAGAAGATTATTTTTGTATTTTTATATTTATAAGAAAGTAGGTAAATCTATGGTTTGAGAGATTGGTTTGGTTTTAGCTATTAAACTAAATAATAATCTACGCTAATGGTGATAACAATATAATAAAAGATTGTATTCATTTAATCATGTATTACTCCCTAGATTGCTTCTCCTAGTGTTGTTGCTTTGTCACACTTGTGATGATCTATGTAATTATTTCCTAAGTCATGAACGAATTACACGAACCCGCCATCTATTTAATATTTCGTTAGGGCAACGCGCAAGTAAGGTAGCATGAAGACTGTTACAAGGCCCCTAAGAGTATATTAAATGCATGTAAAATATATTAAGAGTGGATCAACCATATTAGGGGGCAAGGTAGTATAAAGACTGTTACCCGATGGTATCCCTTCTACACAATCATGTTTCCCTAGACATATCAACAGCGATACAGACAAAAGTTGGTTTTCTAAAGCCTAACATGCATATCCATCACAAAAAGCAACATCGCTAAGATCTACATTTTAGGCTTCATACAATCATAAATAAACACAATAGGGAGTTTACCCAAGCATGTTAAAGATAAAGCAAGAATAATAATGAATCAAACAACAAGACATATTGGATGATTAAGATAATCTTATTTGATTAAAACATGAATTAAAAGAGTTACAATAGGGTTTTGAAGCCCTAAAATCGTCATAATAAGCTGCCAAACGAACTAGGGTTCGTCTCCCTTTTTTACTCTAAAGTTACACACACAAAACCCTAAAAACAAATTTGTATATATAGATAAATCGCTGCGACGGCATCGCGTTTTAATCGTGACGTCGTCATGAAAGAGAATATTCTAGATCTTGGGCTGGGTCGTGCGAGCTGACGTCGTCGTGAAATCTTGTGACACCGTCATGAAATGAGTTATGACGACGTCACGTGTATTTTGTGACGCCGTCTCCAGCCGTTGAGAACATAATCTTGAGAGATGTTGGTGTAGGTCTGTAGTCTCATCTGTTTCTTCTCCAAATGAGCCCAAGTCATGTGTATTTCCTCCAAATGCCTTCCAAATGCTAAATACCTGAAAAGGAACGATTAAGTACCTATTTTGGGCATAAATGCACGATTTAGGGGGTTAAATGACCCCGAAAAAGTGTATAAAATAACACCTCATCAAATACCCCTACACTTGGGATTTGCTTGTCCTCAAGCAAATGGGCTTTTCTACCTAGACAATAGCAGTATTAGGGTCATTTAACCTACTCTTTAAAAGTATTTTACAACACAACCTTCTAGACCTCGTAATTAAAAGCACGGAAAGTATATACTAGCACCTCACATAAGTGTTTGGGATTCTCTCTTTCACTCGGGTGTATAATAAATTATAACATAATGGGGAAACAGAAAATCAACACTCATTACCTGTCATAGCATATAAATTACCATAGGCTTGGTAAAGGATCAAACCTCCACCGCTAGGCGCAAGCATTATTCATTACTATCTAAGAGGTCTTTTAAAGGGTTGTGGGGTGTAGGTGTAAGATAACATATAATGGAAATGAAAACGGATGGGATACATTTGGGTGGCTTTAGGTGAAATTAGAGTGGAAGGGTTAGCTAATTATTTACACGTGATGTGCTGTTGTGAAGGGTTAATTATTTGATTATCAAGTTTTAAATTTAAATTTAGCCGACAAACCTAAAACAACACTTTAACGAGCAGTGTACCCGATCAAGATGAAATTCACGGTAAGTAGGGCGTCGAACACTAAGAGTGGAACATTAATCCTATATTCTATCAATATTTTAATTAGTCTATTTACTGGTTAAACTTATGCTATGTACGTTGTCTAATGATATGGGGGGTTTTCAGCCTAAGAGACCGGTACAGGTTCGATGGAAACAAATATCAATTCAATAGACAATAAACACAAAAGAAGAAGTTTAGAAGATAGAAAAGCGGTACAAGCCAAATGATAGAAAA
>BQNB010141529.1:0-14919 GCA_026074375.1 Tanacetum coccineum
ATGTGATTCTCATGAATCACAGTGATCGACTATACCTTTGCATTTCCATGTGATTTACATGTGATTCACTCTGAATCTCATGTGATTCACTCTGAATCTCATGTGATTCACTCTGAATCTCATGTGATTCACTCTGAATCTCATGTGATTCACTCTGAATCTCATGTGATTCACTCTGAATCTCATGTGATTCACATGTACATGGTAAATAAAACTCAGTACGGATAACATGTGATTTGTACAACGTTTGATAATTGACAAAAACATAATTAAAAATCATATGTGATTCAAGTGAAATCACATGCGATTCAGGTGAAATCACATGTGATTCATAAAGATATCGAGACAAACTTGAAAAAAAAGCAAAAAAAACATAGATTCCAAAGACACTAAAACTGATATTATTAATACCATAAAAACTAAGACTGTTCTACCATCAATAAACTAAGTACCATAAAAACTACCACTGAACTAGCTTCTAATCTAACATGTTTAGATAGATAGCTGAAATACAATTCACAAAACATGTGTGTTGAAGTACCATAAAAACTACCACTAAACTATTGAAACTGAACTGTTTCACCATGAACAGGTTTTAAACCCTTACTACCGGCTCTTTATCACTCTCATTTGGATTATCCAATGCATTAGATTCCTTCTCAATCTTACGCTTATACTTTAAAACATCCAACTCCTTGCCCTTAGAAACCTTACTCGTAACATCAGCCGGCTTTTCCTTCACAACAGCCAGCTTAACATTTGGATTATCCTTCTCAATAACAATAGGCTCCTTATCACACTCCTTTACTAACCGACGCCAACGTAAACTTATCACACTCCAACCCATTCTCACTCATCTCTCATCCTCACAGCCATCAAATCCACCAACCCAACTTTCGATATCACCTCCAATAAAGCATTATTCCACTCCAACAATTTCGAAATCCTATTCTCCCTTATCACACTCCAACAACTTTTGAAATCCACCAATTCAACTTTCAAAATCACCTCCCTCATCTCTCATCAAGTTTCAGGTTACAATTTTTTGTTGAGACATTATATCAAGCAGTTGGTGGGTGTGTGCAACCGATGATGATTTGATGGTGATGTGAGGTTGATGCATACCAGATCGATGTTGTATTCACATGGCGGAGGTGCTCGACTACGGCGAAGAGTGGCGGATCGCGACCGTTAACCACGACGGTGTTGCAGCGGTGCGGTTTGATTAGGGTTTTATTTGGAGTGTGTGTGTTTGTAACAGGTGGTGGATGATAACGGTGAGGTGCGATCGATGGTGGTGGATGACAACGGTGGGGTGAGATGGCGGTGTTGCGGCGGTGAGGTGCGACAGCCGTGGTAGGTGGGTGGGTGGGTGTGTGTGTGTGTTTATAACATGAGTGTTTTAAGGGAAAGTGTTTTGAAATGAATGAAGATAAAATAGACGGTTGGATCTGTTTGAAAATGGATGGCCATGATGAACTGGTTTTTTTTTTTGGACCATGTTCCTTACGGAACTTTTCTCATGTCTTATTATGTAATCTCGCACAGGGCCTTCAAATTTTTAAGAGATTTAGAGACGGCCCTGAATATTTGTATTTTTAAATAATGAGGTGCTTTAATAAGAGTGTTAATTGTGTACAATGTGTTTCTTGGTTTGTATGTTGTTTACATTAAAGAGTGTATTTAATATATTTTGTTTATTTGTTTTATGCATTAAAACTTGTACATTATGCATGAAAACATAGATTACTTAAAAAATTAATAATGAGAAAGATATCAATTTGTTTTATAAGATAGTAAGATATTGATCCTAATATAATAAATATCTATTAATTAATTATACGCCTTTCAAAATAGCTATTTAACACGTTCTGCATCACAAATCTAGCGTTATACTTAAGGAGCTTACGTACAGACGTTCAAAATTTAAACTAGTGACGTATCATAAAGCTGAAAAATGGAGGACTAATGGCGACATTTTCCCAGAAGTTGGGACTATACACCAGATTTTGATATGATGTTACATACAACGTGAAATGATTTTAATCAACACGAAATGGATTTCTTATTTTATTTGATCAAAATTAATTATTTTAAACACTATGGAAAAACATACTAATTTGGATGGAGACCTTATTTAATGTATCATGGAACAATTTTTATCTGTATCTCTTATAAAACATGGAAAAGAAAAAAATTTGAAAATGGCATAAAAAAGCACTCTACTTAATAGTCATTTCTAATCAAGATATCGAACTTTTTTTCTTGAATAAAAAAGCACTCGACTTATTATTTTGGCCAATTTGGGTATTTTTGTTAAATATTTAACGATCAACCGTTAAGTTTTTATATTTCAAGTCTACCGGCCGCTACAACCACCACCAATCATCGTCACCATCATCTTGCAACCTGGTCGTGTGTTTATGTGGTCAACCGTTTTGGTATTCTTCTTTTCTCTAAGTAAATTAATTAACTTATTCTAATTTTTGGGATAATTGGATTTGTGTTTTGGAATTAGTTGTCTGATTATGTTGGATACACGTCTTTATTAGTGGCAAACTGATTATCAATGGCAAATTTTTTACCTATTTACAATTTCTTTTACTATAATTTGGAATACTTTCACCGGACCTTGGATACTTTCACTCAAATTTTCACCAAACGTACTCTCTTATCCCAGTTGGTTAATTTCAAGTTTATAAATAGCGTGAAGCGTGACGTAGCGGCATAGCCAAGCCTTAAGCTTTAGCGTGAGGCGTTGCGTCATAGCGTTTTTAAGGCGTGACTCAAAGCGGCAAAAAATATTTATTGAGTGGTCAATAGTAGTTAGCTACTAGGCTTAAAATTGAGTTATAGAGTTACTAAGCCCGAATCTCATGCAACCCAAATCATAAATACTTGTAAATAAGCTCAAGTCCAATAAATATCTTTAAAAAATTCAGAAAAAAATTGCTACGGTCAAAATCAAGAACTTATACATGGACACACATGTTTATAATCATTATAACAAGAGACGGTGATGATGATTGTGCTGATAGCGGGCCGGTGGATTTGAAATGTAAACTTAGCGGATGATTGTTTTAAGGTTTCTATGACATGAAAAAAATATGTTGAGTGCCTTTTTATTTGCAAGAAAAAAGTTTGATACTCTGATTGAAAATGACTATTAATAGAGTATATTTTTTGTGCCATTTACCATTTGGAAAATGAAGGTTTTGCATCAAAATAGATGATCTCAATATAACCTTCTATTAGCAAATTGAAAAATCAAAATTGATTTTTTTTAATATTTTCATATATCATTTTACTTTCATAATTAATTTTATATATACCCAAAGTACAAACAATTGATGCACAATGTATAATGTTTTTTATGCATTTTTTTGGATAATATGAAATTTTCAACTAATAGGTGAGGAAATATGGAAATTGCTTTTTTTTTAATTGCTTGAAAATGTATTATATTTTGTCACTTTTGTTATTGTGTCTAGATAACTTTTTTTTAATTGTGTACGTGGACATTTAAGTTTCCGATTATTATGTGGTATTTTGTGACTATTTAATCTTAACTTTTTCAAATTTTGAAAGGTAAATTGATATATTGTACTGCAGAATAGTCACAAAATACACCAATGATCGAAATTTCAAAGTTCCACAATAAAGAAAAAAAAATTCAGTAACACACAATAATAAAATTGTAAGTTATGATGCATTTCAAAGCAATTAACCCTTTTTAATGATGCTTAATTTTGTGCAGTTGCAATGCATAAAATGCATGTGTCAGAACTCCAAAAGAGTTTTTTTTTTAAAAGGTTACTTTTAAAATTTTTAGTGATTAAGTTGAAAAAAGTATCTTATTAACCAAAAACTTTATTTTGTTTATTAAATTACAACATTTATATTAATATTGCGAAGTAGTTTGTAATATTTTATTTAGAGGAAATACAAAACGTATATCGAATTGTGGCAAATTATTTGTATTTGTTCGCCGTATTAGTGTTTATATTGGCTCAAGCTCAGTATCAGCTGTTCCTGTAACTGTTTATATTGTACGAATGATTTAATGAATGAGACACACATTACATTCCTAGACATGCTGTCAGAGCAATCATTAACACCGATATCAAAAAATCCTTAACCTTAAAAGTTCCAATACGTTCCTTTTTTTTTCGTTGGTGTTTGTTCTTTGGTAAAAACATTGGTTGTTGTTCTTTAGTTAACAAGCTAATACATATGTTTTGGTTAACTTGTTCGTGGTAACAAGTTGTCTATATGTTACTTGTTCGTGGTTCTTGTTCTTTGGTAACAAGCCGATACATCTCTTGGTTTTTATCATTCTAACTGCAGCACACAAACTAAAACGTATAACACCCTATTTACTAAATCTGCCGCTACTAAAATCACACCAAACCCAAACCCCTAATGAATCACGCCTGATTTTGTGGTGAATTGTTCTTCGGGTAACTCTCTACATTTGTATTGGTGATTTGTGCTCAGTTCACGAATCTTACGTCAACTTGTTGTGGTCGACTTTGGTTTACGAGAAGCGTTGTTGTTTACGTGCTTTGGTTCACGAGCAGGTCCTTTGTTCTTAATTGTTAACTACAGTATCTTCACGAGTAGGTCCTTTGTTTTCACGAGCAGGTGGGTATTACGGGAAATAGACCAATGGCACATAATACTTCTAATGGCTGGAGTGAGAATGGGGGTGCTACTGTACTCGTGGCTTATCATACTAGTCCAAGTGTCACATTTTTTTATCCCACTAGCCCAAATATTAGATATAATTATCCCACAGCCGGTCAGAGTTTTGGCCCATCGGGTTTTATCTAGTCGTAGGTCCGGTCTAGTAATTATTATGCAACAGTTGGCCCAGCGAGTTTTGTTTCGCAGCAGGCCCAACCCACACCAGTTCAGCCGGTTTAGTTTGTTATTCAGCAAGCCCAACTGGCTGGTCAAACATGTCAGCCCCCAGCTTAGCTCAGAAATATGGGTCCTATAGGTCTCCCGGGTCAAGCGACCACTTTACCATATGCTTTTCATACGGTGCCTCTTCAGGATTCTGCTAATGGTGCTGGGAACATGGATACAGGTGCAAGTTCTCACCTTAATGATTCTATTACCCGTCTTAGTGATGTTTTTAATACTTGCATTTATTTGTCTGTCTCGGTTGGTGACAATCATACTATACCCGTCACCAATACTGGACATAGTATTTTGCCAACTCCTTATAGGTCCCTTCATCTTAATAACATGCTTATCACCCCCAATATTGTCAAAAAATTAATTTATTTTGGTCAGTTTGTTTGTGACAATAATTGTACTGTTGAATTTGATGCGTTTGGGTTTTTCGTTAAAGTCTTCATGACTCGTCGGGTGCTTCTCCGATGCGACGGGAGATCTTTACCCGGTCACGCGTCCCTCTCTAATTCCTCATGCATTTCTTACCAGTCAACATACGTGGCACCAACGACTTGGATATCCAAGAAGTGAAGTGTTACATTGTCTTGTTTCTCGTAATCTTATTTCGTGTAATAAAGAGAAACCTCTCGTTCTTTGTCATACTTGTCAGCTTGACAAACATATGAGGCTTCCATTTGTTAGTTCCAATACTTCAGTTACATATCGTTTTGACATTGTTCACTCGAATGTGTGGACTTCATCCATTCCGAGTCTTTCAGGTTCTAAATACTATGTTTTATTTTTAGATCACTATTCTCATTTTGTTTGGGTTTATCCGTTAGTTAATAGATCGCATGTCTTGTCTAAGTTTATGTTGTTTGTACTTATGTTAACACTTAGTTTAAATGTGAAATCAAGTCATTTCGGTGTGATCATAGTGGTGAATTCGACAACCGTGCCTTACATATATTATTTGCCTCCAAAGGCATTCGGTTTTGGTTTTCTTGTCCTAAAACCTCCTGGTATTTGCTAAAAGATACATCTTTTATACCTCGTAAAACACTATTAATTGGACTAAAAATGCTAAAATATGCTTGATTATATTGCAAATATGTTTGTTTGGTATTTTTATGTCTTGCAGGTAAAATGATTGAAAACGGAGCAAAAACGGGTATCTACGGGTTCGTTTCGATAAAGAGTGCTTAATAATCATGATCAAGACAAAGTCGTGAAAAGTCCCCGAGCATCTCATTGGAAAAAGCACGAAAAATCAAGTCCGACGGCGCTTTCATCTTTTATTGGGTCGGCCCGACACCATTTATATGGATCGAACCGACCCATATTTATTAAGCCTTAATTTCCAGCCAAGTTTAAAATGAAAGAAATGCAGCAGTATATCAACTTAACAAACAGTAGCCCAAGTCAATAACACGGCCCAAACTTACCAAATCAAATCTCAAGTTGATATTGAATATGCTGTGCATCTTTGGCATGAGAATTTACAAATAATTCATGAAGGTCACGTGACTTTAATTAAATCAACATCACCCATGTGATGGCGCACCCAAATGGAATGAACAAATAGAAAGAGGACGCGTGGCATGTAAAATTGATATATGAATTCGTTTCATTCCATCTGATCAAAGGGCTCCAAATGATGCGTAAAGAATAAGCTTTGTTCAAAGCCACGTGTCACGTCTTGAACGGCTGATCCACCTGACGATCCGAGGAAGCACCATCGAAGCCCAATGATTGGCTAGTGATGATTAGAAAATTTTACAAAACTCACCCCTCACACTCCTTTATAAACAGCACGCCCCCTTCAACTTAAAATGTCTAGTCTTTTATTTTTTTTATTTTTTTTCTTAGTTTAGTTTTCTTAGTTTTAGCTTATTAAAAGTTTGTAATAGCTTATTTCTGATTTCATGCTTATTGTACTAGCTTATTTTGATGAGCTTAATCTGATGATGTAATAAAGAGTGTTTGAAGTTGATTAAGGATCTTGGTTTGCAATTTATTTTGCTTATTTGTTCAGTTCAAATTCTTTTTGATAGCTTATTTAATAAGTTGTAGTTTCGAGCTTATTTTCACAGCTTATTATTATCAAAAACTTTTAAAAAGTTTAGAAAATGACTCCTATAAGCCTTTAAAGCTCATTCGAATCATTCTCTATAGTTTTTAGATACTTTTCTAGATAATAAGCTAGAATAAACTCAAGTTTAGCTTATTATTGTGCTTATTAAGTTTTAGTCTTAATAGAAGCTCATCTTTTCTGATAAGATTGGTTTCTAAATTGCTTATTTGGATTGAAATGAGCTTATAATGATTGAACAAAACTTTATAAGCTTATTTGCTTATTCGAATGATTATTTTATTCATGTTATGCTTGTAGCTTTTTCTGAATCTCTTTTGATGATTTTTGGTACTCGTTGGTATGGTGGAATGCTTATTTCGGTTAGGAACTAGCTTATTAAGTAGTTTTAATTTTGGATCTAGTTTAGCTTAAATCATTTGAGCTTATTGTTAAGATTTCTTGATTTAGAGCTAACTTGTTGTGCTTATCTTGTTATTTTTTTAGTCTCGTTTGCTTATTTAGAACTCTTAAGATAATCATTTCGTTAATTTTGTAAGTGACTAATGCTTATTTTGTTGGTTTAAGCTTTTATTTGCTCGATGTTTTTAGTTGTTCGTTGTAGTGTTATCATGACTTATTTTTCATATGCTAGCTTATTCGTGTGAGCTTAATTGATTCGTGCTTTAGCTTAGATAATTATGCTAATTTTTCTCTTGATTTTTGCCATCAGAATGCGGTTGGATTGTTGAAATTTAACATGATTTACATTTTGCAACTGGGACATTTAGCTTAGATTGGGCCTCGTTTGTTTACTTGATTTTGGTTTTGTGCAATAGGGCCTGCGATTGGTTTTGTGTAAATAAAAGTTGGGCCTAATGGTTATTATTACAAACTATTCTAGTGATATCATAATTAGAATTGTAATAAACTGTTAGAAAAGTTAACCGTTTGTGATTTGTTATCTTGACTTTTGGTATCGATCAACTCATGAGGCGCGGAGCTTAAGGATTTATTTAGCTAGATAGAATTTAATTATTTTCTTTAGCTAAATAAATCAGGTGGTATTCGTTTAATTGCAGGTCTTCAATTCGGTTTAATTTTCTAATCATTTTTCAATTAATTAGTGTAGACTTATTTTTATCTTTTGATGTTATAACGTTTGTCATATTTAGTTAGTTGATTTATTTTCTCATTTAGTGTTTAGAAATTAGTGCGGATTTAAAATATAATTAGAGATTATTAATTTGCGACATTTTTTTTAGATTAAAGTTTTTAAAAAATTAAAAATAAATAAATAAATAAATAAATATATAAATAAAAAAATATATAATTTCTTTTAATGTAGGATTTACTTTTAGAAGTTTGCATGTTTAAAAGTGAATTTATTATGTTTGCTTATTTGTCTCGTTTTAAATACTCATTTTTGTTTAATGCTTTACATGTTTATTGTTTTTATTACTTTGCTAGTTTATATGCTTTTATTTACTTTATCATTATGTCGAGTAGGATTTAGTAAACAAAATCAAAATCTTTTTAACCATTTGAAACGCGCGATCACGAGCTTAACCGATTTTCAATTCACACTTCGTCAAGAGAAAACGACCCGGGAGGTTTTTGAGACAACTTTGGTTAAAAGTTTGTTTCTAGAACCCGATGGAAAATACTATCTATATTATTATTGATTATCTTCCTTATTATTACGTATTTATATATTATATATCTTACGTGTATAAAAAGGGCGGATCAACTCCTAACAAAATGAAAAGTCTGAAAGACTAATTCGCACCATCAACAATCTTATTCGGACCTTACTTTTTCAAGCTAATCTTCCACCTACTTTTTGGGTAGAAGCCCTCAATATGGCCATTCACCTATTAAACTTTTTACCATCCACTGCCATTAACAATGAAATACCTTATACCCGCTTGTTTGGAACAAACCCAAAATATAGCATTTTACGTACCTGTGGGTGTTTATGTTACCCTTACCTTGACACCAATCACAAACTTGAACCACGCGCTACACCTTTAATATTTTTGGGACAAGCTTTCAATCATTATGGGTATCGTTGTCTTGAATTAAGTATAAATAAAATAATTATATCCCGCCATGTTACCTCTGATGATACAGTCTTTCCATATGGCTTTATCCAACCCACCTCGGTGCCTAACTACACATTTTTGGATGACTCACTCGATATAATCGCTCAAACCATTCATTTCGCTCCCGTTGCGCCACCTATTGTTCTCTAACCTGAAGTCAAACCTACAACACCCACGCCCCATCACACTCCAATTGATACTCCAAATCATACAACGCCTAATAGTCCCCACACACCAGTCTAATATCCAACTGCGACCCAAAATAAAACCGAAGCCCAACCTACACCTACTTCAACCACGGCCTAGAACCAACAAGTGACCCAACATCTTCAAATTCCGGACCCCCTTCAAATACTAACCTGAACCTTGTTTCGGTTCATCTCAGGGTCACACGTTTTTGTGTCGGGACTAATCGTCCTACTCAGCGTCTCAATCTTTATTTGTCTTCAGTTTCACCTTTTACCAAAATCATATCATGATGGTTTAATGATCCAAATTGACAAAATGTTATGTGTGATGAATATAATGCACTCATTAAAAAACAACACTTGGACTCTTGTGCCCCGACCCACAAACACCAATATTGTTCATTGTATGTGGCTTTTTCTTCATAAGTATTTGGCTAATGGCACTCTTTGTCGCTACAAGGCTCTGTCTCGTGGCGAATGGTAGTACACAGTTATAGGGTATTGACGTTGATGAGAACTTTAGTTTGGTTGTTAAACCGGGTACTATTCGAACTGTTCTCAGTTTGGCTACTTCCCGACATTGGCTGATTCATCAACTTGATGTCAAGAATGCCTTCTTACATGGCAATTTATCTGAGACGGTTTATATACATCAGCCTCCAGGATTTCAAGATTCTGAGCACCCTGATTATGTGTGTTTATTGCATCGGTCTCTTTATGGGCTCAAGCAGGCCCTTAGAGCTTGGTTTCAGCGCTTTGTATCTTATATTACTCGTGTTGGGTTTCATCACATTCGTCGTGACTCATCTTTGTTTATATACAGACAAGCATCACACTCCAATTGATACTCCAAATCATACAACGCCTAATAGTCCCCACACACTAGTCTAATCTCCAACCGCGACCCAAAATAATAACGAAGCGCCCAAACCTATAAAATATATATTTTTTTTTTTTTTTTACACCTACTTCAAAACACGGCCTTAGAACCAAACAAAGTGTCCCAACATCTTCAAATTCAGGGAACCCCTTCAAACGCTAACCTGAACCTTGTTTCGGTTCACCCCATGGTCACCCGTTATCGTGTCGGGACTAATCGTTCTACTCAGCGTCTCAATCTTCATGTGTCTTCGGTTTCACCTTTACCAAAATCATATCGTGAGCGTTTAATGATTCAAATTGGCAAAATGCTATGAATGATGAATATAATGCACTCATTAAAAACAACACTTAGACTCTTATGCCCTGACCCACAAACACCAATATTGTTCATTGTATGTGGCTTTTTCGCCATAAGTATTTGGCCGATGGCACTATTAGTCGCTACAAGGCCCGTCTCATGGCGAATGGTAGTACATAGTTAGAGGGTATTGACGTTAATGAGAACTTTAGTTTGGTTGTTAAACCGAGTACTATTCGAACTGTTCTCAGTTTGGCTACTTCTCGACATTGGCCGGTTCATCAGCTTGATGTCAAGAATGCCTTCTTACATGGTGATTTATCTAAGACGGTTTATATGCTTCAGCCTTCGGGATTTTAAGATTTTGAGCATCCTGATTATGTGTGTTTATTGCAACGGTCTCTTTATGGGCTCAAGCAGGGCCCTAGAGCTTGGTTTTAGCGCTTTGCATCTTATATTACTCGTGTTGGGTTTCGTCATAGTCGTTGTGACTCATCTTTGTTTATATACAGATAGGAGACATATACTGCTTATCTCTTATTGTATGTTGATGATATTGTGCTTACTACTTTTTCTGAGACTTTGTTGTAACAAATTATTAGTTCATTACATCAAGAGTTTTTAATGACAGATCTCGGTTCCCTTAATTATTTTCTGGGTAATTCTGTTATGCGTGATTCTTCAGTGATGTTTTTATCTCAGCATAAGTATGCTACTGAGATGGTATGGCTAGTTGTAACTCCAATATGACGTCTGTTGATACTGAGTCCAAAGTGGGTGATGATGGTGATCCGGTTTCTGATCTGATGTTATATCGGAGTCTTGCGGGTTCTCTACAGTATCTTACTTTTACTCGCCCTGATATTTCTTATGCAATACAACAGGTTTGTCTTTATATGTATGATCCCCGGGAGCCTCATTTCTCAGCTCTTAAGCAGGTTTTGAGGTATGTTCGTAGTACTCTGGATTATGGGTTGCAGTTGTTTTCCTCCTCTACTACATATTTGGTTGCTTATTCATATGCAGATTGGACTGGTTGCCCTAATACTCGGCGATCGACATCAGGTTATTGTGTATTTCTTGGCAACAACTTTCTCTTTTGGTCCTTAAACGTCAACCGACGCTTTCTTATTCTATTGCAGAGACAGAGTATCGTGGTGTTGCCAATGCTGTTGCTGAAACTTGTTGGTTGAAGAATCTTTTACGGGAGTTACATACACTGTTGTCTTCCGCTGCGCTTGTTTACTGTGATAATGTTAGTGCTGTGTATTTGTCTTCTAATCCAGTTCAGCATCAGCGTACGAAGTATATTGAGATGGACATTCATTTTGTTCGAGATTTGGTTGTCGCTGGTCAGGTTCTAGTTCTTCATGTTCCTTCCCGTTATCATTACGCGAATATTTTCATTAAAGGTTTGCCTTCAGCATTGTTTGAGGAGTTTCACACCAGTTTGAGCGTCTGGTCTCCTCTCGCTCCAACTGCGAGGGAGTGTTAGCTCGTATTAGTGTTTATATTCGGCTCAAGCCCGAGTCCAAAATGTTCATTGTAACTATTTATATTGTACCGAATGATTTACGAATTAGACACACATTACCTTCCTACAAGTATGACTTATGTGAAAGCCCTTCACGTGCTGAGGGATCTAAAACTAGTTCCTTGTAAAGATTTTTTTTTTGTTAGAAAACTTATAAAATGAGTAAATTAAGTCGATTTATTAAACTATATATATTTTTTTGGGTAACCATGCATTGTTTCTGACTTTTTGACCGACTAATCCACAGAGTTTGAAAAAATACTTTTACTTATAAAAGTCAATGTAATTCATTATTTAATTAAATGCCAAATTACAATTTAATTTGCAAACTTTCTTCACTCTCCCTTATTCCACCACTTTTCTCCGTCTTTGACATTATCTAAAAACACTTTTAAAATTTACATGGCATGATATACATAATGAACGTAAAAATTTTAGGTGGGTCGATTAGAAATTAGAGTTAACGCATTGTAAAGATTAAATACTTCGTCATATGATAATGAAAATTATCGTTGATATGTTTCAAAATTATCTCAAGTTACATGAGCTATAATATTAATACTAATATAAATATTATAGTGAAAGAAAAGATCAAATAAGTTGATGGTTTCTAACTAATGTCAACAAAAATGGTGAGCTGATAGATTTCTAAAAAGTATAAGTTACAATAAGTGTTTAAAATTAAAAAATTAAAAGAAAAATAAATATATACAAAGTTTTTCATAATAGGTTATAAACGAAAACTTCATAAGGTGTAAAGAAATTTAATGGGTCCACAAACACAAATATGATCCATGTTTGCAAAGAAAATAAAAACTAACCCATATTTGCAAGCAAATTTGAAACAACATCATTTCTCAAAAAAAAAAAAACCATTAGAAGGTAAATGATTTCCTTGATTCCATTCATTAATAATAACCCTATATATAATAATACATGGAGAATTCTAGAAACTAACATGGGCTAGGTCTACAAACATATAATGGGCCGAATACAAAGAATATAGATAGCTAGAATATATATCGACTAATACGCCCCCGCAGTTGGAGCGGGAGGAGGATGGACGCTCAAACTAGATCTAAATTCTTCAAACAAAGCCGAAGGAAGACCTTTGGTACATGGAGAACTCTAACCTCACCAGCGGTAACCATATCACGAACAAAGTGAATGTCGATCTCAATGTGTTTGGTCCGTTGATGTTGGACAGGATTGACAGACATATAAACGACACTAACCTTATCACGGTAAACAAGAGTGGCAGTCGATAGAGGAGAATGTAACTCACGAAGAAGATTGCCAAGCCATGCAGTCTCTGCGACAACGTTAGCAACACCACGGTACTCAGCTTCGGCACTGGAGCGAGAGAGGGTGTGCTGACGTTTAGCTGGCCAAGACAAAAAATTATCACCTAGAAAAACACAATAACCTGAAGTAGACCTGCGTGTAGAGAGGCAACCCGCCCAATCGGCATCAGTATAACCAACCAGAGAAGAGTGGCAGAAGCATATAACTGGAGACCAAAGTCTATAGTCCCTCGAACATAACGCAAGATACGCTTGAGAGCAGCAAAGTGAGGCTCTCTCGGATCATGCATATAAAGGCAAACCTGCTGAACGGCATAAGACAAATTTGGACGTGTAAATGTAAGATACTATAGCCCCCCTGCAAGACTGCGATATAAAGTGGGATCCTGGACTGGAACACCTTCGCAGTTTAGACACTATATCAACGGGTATCCGAGAAGGGTTACAATTAACCATATGAGCACGCTCAAGAAGCTAAAGAGCGTACTTCCTCTGAGATAAAAATAAACCTGTAGAGGAACGATCAGCAGAAATACCAAGAAAATAATTAAGTGCCCCGAGATCAGTCATGTCGAACTCCTCTTATGTTAGGAAGCTATAATCTGCTGAAGTAATGCTGGAGATGAAGCGGTAAGAATAATATCATCCACATAAATGAGAAGATAAGAAACTTGAGAACCCTGTCGACATATAAACAAAGAAGAATCACAGCGACTGTGATAAAATTCAGCCCGTGTGGCATAACTTGCAAACTGCTAAAACCAAGCACGAGGTGCTTGTTTCAATTCATACAAAGATCTCTACAAAAGGCAAACGTGATGAGGGTACCGAGAGTCAACAAAACCAGGAGGTTGATGCATGTACACAGTCTCAGATAAATCACCGTTAAGAAAGGCATTCTTAACATCAAGTTGTTGTATCAGCCACTGGCGAGACACGACAAGATTAAGGACCGTGTGAATAGTAGCCGGTTTAACAACTGGACTAAATGTCTCATCAAAATCCACACCAAGTTGTTGACTACTACCGTTAGCAACCAAACGAGCCTTATAATGGCTCAAAGTCCCGTCAGCATGAAACTTATGCTTAAATAACCACATAGATCAAACCATATTAACACCAGCAAGCCTTGGGATAAATAACCAAGTGCCATTTTAACCAACGCATTATACTCATCATACATAGCATTACGCCATTGAGGATCTTTTAAGGCGGCAGGCAGATTTTTAGGAATATGAGAAATAGAAAAGGTGTTTAGGGCCAATCGATCGACATGTTTGACAATGCCTGATTGAGACCGTATGATCATGGGATGAGTGTGAGGTGGAGCATTAGCGGGTTGAGGAGAAGGTTGGTCTTGGGGCTGTTCGTGTAAATGGAATGGTGGTGGGCTGGTCGTAGTTTGTTTGGAATGTTGGGTTGGCGTGGTTTGTTGAGGAGATGGGGCAGGCGATGTTGGGCCATGGGGAAAGAAGTGGGCTGGTGTGGGAATGTTAGGAGATTGTTGGTGTGTTGGGCTTTGGGGAATGTGTTGCACAGAAATGATTTTTGGATGTTGGGTTTGTAAGGGAGTGGTATTATTAGTAGTGTGTGGTGTGTGATTTGATGCAAGAGAGGTGAGGAGGAGGGAAGGCG
>BQNB010141530.1:5118-16222 GCA_026074375.1 Tanacetum coccineum
GATAAAATACACGATTGGAGGTAATGAAGAATTCTTATCCATATGCATACGCGAATGCGACTCTTGGGCTCGAACTGTTAACGGAGTATCAACTATTTACCATGACATCTTTCGCAAAAAAGATGAAGGATGGACCGTACATCGCACCAAGTAGATACAACAAGGAGGAAAAGGTCAAACTTAAAGACCAGCTGAAACAAAAGTGCTTCCCGGGAGACAACCCAGTCGTTTTAATTTTTTGTCACATTTTAATTATTGCATGAGTCCGTCTTCCCAGACAGTCTATACGGCGTATCGAACCCCTCTAGATATGGCGTATAGAGATGTCTAGACGTTATCAGTTTTAAAAACTTAATATTTAATTTCCAGTATTTAATTGTTTCTATAAGAACAATACGGCGTATCCTAGGGTTTGAGATATGGCGTATTGATCCCTGTACAGTTGTGTGTTTAATTGTTTTCTTGTACCATTGTAGCGAGATAGAATTTGCACATGTCTTCCAATCTCTTATACAGGACCTTGCTGAAACTATGATATGGTATATGCTAAAAAAGACATGTGTTGAACTTATCCGGGCATTCTGAAGCCCTAGTCAACACTCTTTTTGCTCAAGGACACGAGCAAAACATCAGGGAGTTTTCCGTTCTAATTCTATTTTCCCTTATAATTTAATTGTTTTATCTATACAACGAGGACGTTGTATAATTTAAGTGGAGGGATGGAGAATTAGAACATACTTGTCTTTTTTTTACAAAATAACATGCAAAGTGCTTAAAAACGGCCAAAATTAAAAAAAAATTCCAGCATGACTTTTGTAAAAATCACTAGTTACATTACTTAGCGCACTATAACCCTTGATACATATTGTGAGAATTAAGCCTATTGCGTTTCCAATTGTTTACTAAAAATTTCACAAAATTATGAGTGTGCCGGTGATGCAGTAGACTTTAGAACTTGGCCTGGTATATCACTCGAGACCACCATGATTAGTACTATGGATTTAGATGGAGGAACATGTTCAACTGATAAATTTCTAGGATTAAACCAAATAGCCTACATGTCGTAAAAATAACTAACGACACTGGTTAGTTAAACCCGTGTAACCCTTGATTACTCTCATTTTTAGAGTAAAATCCCTTAGAACAACATGCTGAGCCATTCCTTTCTTTTTCTACACCATATTATATGTTTCGCTACACCATTACACCTTAGCCTACCGTGTAGATTAAGCCTATTTTTATCAATGTTGCTAGTTGCTTTCATGTAAAGTTTTGTATTTTTTGTGTCAAAGTGAAATTTTTCTATCTCTGTAATGGTTGGTAAATTGCACAATGCAATGGGAAAAATATGTAGCTCGTTAGTTTCGCTACTTTTGTGATTATGAATCATGTCCGAAGAAGAAACGTTACAAGAAAAAGATTATCCGGATGAATTATAATAGTGAAGACAGTGGAATTAAACCGAGGTTTATGATGTTTATTTAAAAAAAAGAGAAGGACGAAAAATAGTCGGTTCAAAAGAAGTTTATACCGAAGGAATCACTTAGAAGGATCGATTATTCGTTGACACGTTACAAAAATCAACGATGTAAAGTCTTGTAAAAAGTGGCCGATATCACCACTTATGTAAAAGTATGTAAAGAGCGGGATGTAAGGGAAGTTGACCGTTATGGGAACGCCAACTTAGGTTGTCTTTGTCATTTTTGTGATCGAGACGTCTGTCTATATGTTTGAGTCTTTGTCATGGAATGGTCAGGAGAAAGTTACTAGCAACTGTACCTTATTTGTTGGCTTAATCTATTTGTTTTGTGAATTTTGTTTAACACCCATTTTACTTCCTTTTCCTAGCAACTAACCTTAATGTCTACTCGAACGAGGACTTATTCGAGCAAGCATGTCGATTCCGTCGTTACGGCCATGTATGCATGTATCAGCTGCCTTGTTGGATGATGGCTTTTGGTGAAAGCTAGAAGCTCCCTACCCTATAGCTTTCTTCATCCTAACCACTAGTTAAACACGAACGGGGATGTGTTTGGATTGTATATGTCTATTCCGTCGTTAAGGTCGTGTATGTACGATACAACTGCCTTGTTGGTGTGGTACTTATGGTGAAAGACTGTTGAATGATCAACCCTAAGCCTTCTTAACCCAATTTATCTTTTGAACTTGTTCTTCCTTAGCTTTAGCAGTGGAGATGTGTATCCTTGCCAAGCCTATGATACAAAGTTAATCACGACCGATCAATTGAGCGTACTACTTAAATGTTGCACCCTAGATTAGTTGAGTGATCTGAGTTTTTTCATTTCCATATTTCGTGAGGAGCTCGGTTATGTACAGGTGATTAGGACAAAACGATGCTTAAACGAAAAAACCTCAACTTCGGTTGGGACTTTTCATAAACTAGAACTTTTTCTAAGTCTACTTGAGGACAAGTAGGATTCAAGTGGGGGGATATTTGATGACATCAAATAACGTCACTTTATTATATCATTTATCCCATCTGTTTTGCCCACTTTTATATAATTATTGTATTATTTGGTACTTAATTGCTTTAAAGTTGATAAATGCAGTAATTCAGGAGTGTTTTGTGAAGATAAAGTTAAAGGCGCATTATTTTGGAGCTAAAACGAAGATATATGAAGAATGCTGAATTCTGACCAATACGCCGTATCCAACAAAAGAGATATGGCGTATCCGCGCCAAGACTTTACAAGAAAACGTGTTTGACCAATTCCCAATACGGGTATCCCTTCTGCTCATACGCAGTATCCAGAAATAACTCCCCCCCCACCAATTCAAAGATTACAGTAAATCAAGTAAATTGGGAATGATATCACTGATTGATTATGAACGTAGCACGCACTCCAAGGAATCCAGCCTAATACGCCATATCGACCTTGCCAGATACGACATATCGAGTCTTTTTTAGACATTATGTTGGGAATTAAATGTGTTCATACTTAGTACTGCCAAGTCAAGAGTTAGTATTGCTCAAGTTACAACTACCAGTATTAACTAGTTAGTACTGCTAGAAGAAAGTTAGTACTGCCAGTACTAACTTAATACTGCTGAAGGACTTAAGACTGCTGCATGAAGATTAAAGACTGCTAAAGAGATAAAGACGTATTAAGAGATTTGTATTGACTTATTCAGAGTATATTCTATATAGTTAGAAAGAGATGTATAAGTTTAACATTATAGAAGATTTGTAGTTATCTTGTAAAGGAGTCATTAGTGTATAAAAGGAGATCATAGGTTATGGTTTTGAATGTACAATAGAGATATAAGTTTTGATACATAGCTTCAAGGTTGTAAACCCTAGTACTACACAAAGTACTCGTATTATTGATAATAATATTAGAGCTTTTCAGTAATATCATTTTTCATACAGTTTACTGTTTCTTTAATATTCTTCTAAGTATTAAAGAGTAGATTCCGCATACTCTTTAATATTCACAAAGTTTTAACCATAGTTGTTTTGGATTTATCCAAAAAGAACTTAATCTTTACACGCTAAAGAATAGATCTTTAGTTGGGATCAACAAGTGGTATCAGAGCTTGTGTTCTGAAACTTTGATCTAGAAGAAACTAACAAGAAGAACTCTTTACTCACAAGGAAGAGATGGATCTAGAAACTGCTCAAATCACTACTACTGCAAATTTGCCCACTCTCAAACAGGGTGAATATGATATGTGGAGGCTAAGGATTGAGCAATACTTTCAAGTACAATACTATGCTCTATGGGATGTCATAGAGAATGGAAACTCATTCAAACCTGTAGCTAAAACAACAACAAATGTCAATGGTACCTCAACTATACTTATATCAGGTCCTGTAACTGCTGAAGAAAAGGTTCAAAAGAAAAATGATATGAAGGCAAGAAGTATGTTATTGATGGCTTTTAATGAACATCTAATGACCTTTATCAATAAAGATGCCTAAGCACTTTGTTTGCTGCTATACAAACAAGATTTGGTGGTAATGAAGCCACAAAGAAGATTCAAAAGACTCTCCTGAAGCAAATGTATGAGAACTTTAGTGCTTCAAGCACAGAGTCTCTTGACTCTATTTTTTAACAGCTTTAGAAAGTTTGTAAGTTCAGCTGGCTTACTTGGCGTGAAAAATATTTCATAAGAAGATCTCCAATTTGAAATTTTTGAGAAGTCTTGCCCTTCTTTGAATGGAATACTCTTGTTGTGGTCTGGAGGAATAAACCTGATCTACACACAATGAGCTTTGATGATCTCTACAACAATTTTAAGATTTTTGAACAAGAGGTTAAAGGAACTGCAAGCTCAAGATCAAATTCTCATAACATGGCTTTTGTGTCATCTCCTAGCAGCACTAATGAAGTTAATACTTCTTATAGAGTTAGTACTACTAACACTCAAGTTATCCCTGCTAGCACTCATGTTAGCACTGCTAGTACTCAAATTTGTACTGCTAACTTATGTGATGACACTGTTTATGCATTTTTTGTTAGTCAACCAAATGAGTCTCAACTTGTACATGAGGACCTTGAACAAATCCATGAAGATGACTTAGAGGAGATGTATTTGAAGTGGCAGTTAGCATTGTTGAGCATAAGGACAAGAAGGTTTTTCTAGAAAACTGGTAGAAAGATCACTATCAATGGGAGTGACACAGCTGGATATGACAAGTCAAAGGTGGAGTGTTTCAACTATCACAAGATGGGACACTTTGCAAGGGAATGCAGAGGACCTAGGAAAACCAAGATTAGAGGATAGGAAAATCAAGACAGCTCTAGGACTATAAATGTGGAAGAAACTTCTTCCAAAGCCATGTTGGATATTGATGGAGCTGGTTTTGACTGGAGCTATATGGCAGATGATGAAGTCCCCACAAACATGGCTCTTATGACTTTTTCAGACTCTGAGGTGCATAATGACAAAACTTGTTCAAAAACATGTCTAAAAAGCTTTGAAACTCTTAAAACTCAACTTGATGATTTAAGAATAGAGTTTAACAAATCTGAGTTCAATTTAGCAAATTATAAAAGAGGGTTAGCATTTGTAGAAGAGCAACTTGTCTTTTATAAAAAGAATGAGGTTATTTTTTGTGAGCAACTTGATGTCCTAAAAAGAGATATCACATACAAAGACTTAGAAATTAGTATGCTTAAAAGTGAGTTAGAAAAGCTTAAGCAAGAAAAAGAAAGCAATCAACTTAAAATTGAAAATTTTGATAATGCTTCTAAGAGTCTAGACAAATTAATAGGGAGTCAGATACCTGATAAAAGTAGAAAGGGTCTAGGGTTTGTAAGCTATAATGCTATTCCACCTCATCCTACAGGGTTATTTTCACCCCTAAACCTTGATTTGTCTAACTCTGATCTAAAGGAGTTCCAACAGCTTGAGTTTGAAGGCTATGGACCTAAGACTAGTAAGAATGTCAGTGAAGATACTTCTAATGAGGTTAGGGAATCTCTTGATGCCCCAATGGTTGAGAAGTTGGTGTCAGATGATAAGTTAGAGAATAAAACTATTTTTCCTACTGCTAAGATAGAATTTGTTAGACCTAAACAACAAGAAAAATCAGTTAGGAAACAAGTTAAGTATGCTGAGATGTACAGATCACAAGGTCCTAGGGGAAATCAAAAAAACTGGAATAATTAGAAGTCCCAACAGCTAGGAAGTGACTTTGTGGTGTACAATAAAGCTTGTTTTGTCTGTGGAAGTTTATGACCATGTGCAAAGCTAACTGTATTTACCATCAAAGAGAAAGGGTGGTATCTGGAAATAATTATACAAGGGTGAATTACAATTACTCTACTAAAAAGGCTCACCCTAGTGCTCACAGAAACATGGCTCCAAGAGCAGTTTTAATGAAAACTGGCCTAAGACCACTTGATACTGCTAGGCCTATTAATACTGCTCATCCCAAAACTACAGTTTATAGTGCTAGACCAATGTCATGTTTTTCTAAATCAGACATACATGATTCGCACACTGTAAGAATAGGCCCTATCTAATACAAAACTACATAACTAACAAAAATTTTAGCAAAAAGTTAATACTGCTAAAGAAGTTTTTATACTGCTAGGCCAAAAGCAGTTAATACTGCTAGGCCAAATTCAGCTCAGTAAGTTTATAAGTACTTAGTGACGTAGTTGATATCGAGTAGGTATGATATGTTGGTCTTGTTTGTTAGGTGTTTGTGTTGTTAGGATTGTAATTTATTTTATTAAATTTTAATATAAATCAGGTATATTTGTTTTGGGGTTTTAATGCTGTTTTTTTTTTTTTCGTTTTTCTAAGATTCCTCTGCTCAGGCCATGTTAGCGTTTGGGAGACATTCCCCCCCCCTACCTACCAAACCTTAATTGTTGCACATCTATTTCTATTTAAGAAAACACTTTTCTCTATGTTGATGGCTGTTTTTTTTTGAGGGGCAAGATCAGACAGAGCAGACTGGATCCATGGAGTGTGAGAGGGGTTGGAGAGAGATCCACGGACAGAGTAATACGTAAAGGAAGTTAGGCTTTGGGTCCCCCCAAAAGGAAAAAACTAATTTCCTTTATTTTTATCGTGCCAAAGAAGGTCATCCACAAAAAGAGTCAATGCTATGGGGTTGATAGTGGATGCTAAGGGCACATGACATGGGAAACATCGGTCCTATTCTCTCAGACTTTAATGGATATTTGATGGAGAGGATATGTTACCTTTGGCGGAGGAGGTCCACCAAAGCAGGCGGGAAGGGAAGGTGGGGATGGGAGGGAAATTACTGAGTTTATTAAAGGAAGACTCTTTTAAATAATCGGGTAAGCTTGATTTTGAAGGATGGAGATTGTTGTTCTTTGTCAAGGAGTTACAGTTTAGTTACAGTTAAACCTTCTTTAGGCATTTCACAGATGTTGTGTTTGAAAAAAGAAAAGTTGTTCTTTTTACTGACACTGCATGTTTTGTTCTGTCTCATGACTTTAAGTTAGCTGATAAAAAGAATATTGTTCCTAAAGAAAGTTTAACTTGTCTTGTTGCAAAGGCCACACTTGATGAATCAATGTTATGACATAAGAGGCTAGGTCATGTAAATTTTAAAACTATTAATAAGCTTGTTAAGGAAAATCTTGTGAGAGGTTTACCTTCAAAACATTTTGAAAATGACCAAACTTATGTTGCTTGCCTAAAGGGAAAGCAACGCAAAGCCTCTTGTAAGTCTAAGATTCAAAACTCTATTACTCAGCCTTTATTCATGTTGCATATGGACTTGTTTGGTCTAACCTTTGTGAGCATCTTAATGAATAAAAAATATTGTCTAGTTGTCACTAATGATTATAGCATATTTACTTGGGTTTTCTTTTTAGCATCTAAGGATAAGACTAGTGGCATTCTTAAGAGCTTTATAAATGAGATAGAAAATCTAGTTGATAAGAAAGTAAAGATAATCAAATGTGACAATGGAACATAGTTCAAAAATAGAGTTATGAGTGATTTTTGTGAAAAGAAAGGCATTAAGAGAGAATTTAATGTAGCTAGAACTCCTCAGCAAAATAGTGTTGCTGAGAGGAGAAATAGGATACTAATTGAGGCTGCTAGAACCATGTTAGCTGACTCTAAGTTACCCTACTACATTTTGGTTGAGGCAGTTAATAACTGCTTGCTATGTGCAGAATTGGGTATTAGTAGTTACGCCTCATAACAAGACCCTTATGAACTTATTTAGAGGTTAGAACATTATGCTCTAAGCTTCATGAGGACAATTTTGGGTGTCATGTTATCATTTTTAATAACCTTGATTATTTGGGCAAGTAAGTTGATGGAAAGTCAGATGATGGATTCTTTGTTGGTACTCAAAAAACTAGTTATGCTTTTTAGGTCCTACAACATTAGAATAGGAAATAGAAGAAAACTTGCATATTCGGTTCTTGGAGGACTATTAAGCCTATCTATTGCAGGTGAAAGACCCATAGTGGGTTGTTTGATATGGATGTTTCTAACAAAATCAATGATTATGTGCAGTTGTTTGCAAGGTACAAACTTCTATGAATCTGTTAGGTACAGAAGATGTGTTGTTATAGGTCATTCTAACAAAGAGACAAGATTAGCAAGACTATATTTTTTGATGCACCGTCGCCCCCCGAAAAGGATGGTTCACTATTTGATTCTTCTTCAAAAGAATGCTAGCCAATGATGAACCGCAACCTCTTAGTGATGCTGGAAAGAAGGAATGTGAAAGGGTGTGTTAAAGTCTAAGAAAGAATGAATTGATGATCAAGAGGGCCTGAAAACAGTACTCAAGATGTTAATACTATTGGGCCAAGTATTAATACTGCCAGTACAAATGTTAATACTGGTAGTCTTAAAATTTAATATTGTTAGTCAAAGTTACTACTGCTCCATTGAGCTTCACTTGCTGATTTCTTTTGGTGATGAAACAGAATTGTTATGAGCACTTACTACCAACTTATCTAGTTCCCCTAGTACTCCAATACAAGAATCATAAAGATTAATCAACTTGATCATGTGATTGGTGTGTGCAGTCTAGTGTAAAGACAGGGAGATAGTAAAGACTTCAATGAAACAAGGGTTTGAGTTTTATTAGTGCTGTTTATGAAGGAAAAACTCATGAAGACCTCCATACTTGTCTATTTGTTTGTTTTCTATCACAAGTAGAACCCAAGAAGGTGATTAAAGCTTTGACAGATCCAAGCTGGATAGAAGCAATGTTGGATGAGCTTCTACAGTTTAAATTACAAAAGATTTAGACTTTGGTTGATTTACCATATGGCAAGAGGGCCATTAGAACAAAATGGGTCTATAGGAACAAGAAATATGAGAGAGGTATTGTGATTAGAAACAAGGCAAGGCTGGTTGCACAGGGTTACACTCAAGAAGAAGGAATATATTATGATGAGGTTTTTGCTCCAGTTGCTAGGATTGAAGCAATTAGGCTGTTCTTAGCCTATGCCTCATTCAAAGACTTTGTTGTGTACCAAATGGATGTGAAGAGTGCATTTCTGTATGGCAAAATTAAAGAAGAAGTTTATGTCTGTCAACCTCCAGGGTTTGAAGATCCAGAGTTCCCTGATAGAGTTTATAAGGTAGAAAAGGCATTATATGGTCTACATCAAGCTCCTAGAGCTTGGTATGAGACTCTATCTACATATTTATTAGACAATGGATTTCAGAGAGGCCAGATATATAAGACTTTGTTCATTAAAAGAGTCAAAGGTGATATTCTACTAGTACAAGTATATGTAGATGATATCATTTTTGGGTCTACAAGAATGGATGTTGTACCTGAGTTTGAAATTGATGCATATGAAGTTCCAGATGAGTTCTATAGGAGAGCTCACATTCTTCTTAGGACTGGCAAGTGACTCAGAAAGATGATGGGATTTTCATTAGTCAAGACAAGTATGTGGATGAAATCTTAAAGAAGTTTGGTTTTTCAACTGTGAAGACAACAAGTACACCGATGGAGACTTAAAAGCTATTGCTTAAGAATGCAGAAGGCTGAAGATGTTGATGTTCACTTACATAGATCAATGATTGGCTCATTGATGTATTTAACATCTTCAAGGCCTGATATAATGTTTGATGTATGTGCTTGTGCAAGATTCCAAGTCACACCTAAAGTTTCGCATCTTCATGCGGTGAAAAGAATCTTTAAATACTTGAAAGGTCAACCTAAATTGGGCCTTTGGTATCCTAAGGACTCACCATTTGATTTGGAAGCTTATAGTGACAGTGACTATGTTGGTGCAAGTTTAGACAGGAAATCTACAACAGGAGGTTGTTAATTTCTTAGAAGCAGATTGATTTCATGGCAATACAAAAAGCAAACTGTAGTTGCCAACTCTACTACTAAAGCAGAATATGTGGCTGCTGCTAGTTGCGGTAGACAAGTACTCTGGATTCAAAATCAAATGCTAGATTATGGATATAATTTCATGAATACCAAGACTTTCAT
This sequence comes from Tanacetum coccineum, assembly GCA_026074375.1. Taxonomy (NCBI): domain Eukaryota; kingdom Viridiplantae; phylum Streptophyta; class Magnoliopsida; order Asterales; family Asteraceae; genus Tanacetum; species Tanacetum coccineum. The sequence continues at coordinate 15,053 of BQNB010141530.1, forward strand.
TGACAATAAAAGCACCATCTGCATAGATAAGAACCCTGTTTTCCACTCAAATACAAAGTACATTGAGATTAGGAATCACTTTATCAGAGGTTCCAATGAGAAGAAGCTTATTCAGATGATCAAGATTCACACAGATCAGAATGTTGCAGATTTGCTCACAAAAGCATTTGATGTTAGCAGACTTGAATATCTGATTGCAAGTATAGTAATGCTTAACCTATGAAGTAATGATTGAGAGGAGGTTTATTATGTTAATATGCAGCGGATTATGTACAAATGACACTTGAAATGGAATGGAACAGCAGCTAATGATGAAATCCAAGTTAGTACTATTGGCCTAACTTACTACTGGTAAGTATAATTAGTACTGCTATTATAATTAATACTATGAGCATTGAGATAAAACAAAAATAGACAGAGAGAATTGTAAGCAAAAAGAAATAAGAGAAGTAGTGAGTTCAAAAACAGAAAGAGAGTTGTGTGACATAAAAACAGACAGAGTGATTAAGTGAGAAAAAGAATTGAGAGATATAGTGAGCTGAAAAATAGAAAGAGAGATGTGTGAAATAAAAACAGACAGAGTGATATAGTGAGCTAAAAGAATTGAGAGAATTAAGTGAGTTGAAAAACAGAAAGAGAGTTAATTAAAAATAGAAAGAGAGAAAAGTGAGCAAAAAGAATTAAGAGAAAGCAAAAACAGATAGAGAGAATTGTAAGTAAAAAGAAATGAGAGAAATCAAAAACAGACAGAGAGTTTGGTGTGTTACAATGCTAATTTGATAATGGAAAAGCTATTTAGAATGGAATTAAAGTTAAGGCTGGTAACCCAAAGTTAATGCTGCCAGACATAAACTTACTACTGTTGGTAAAAGTTAATGCTGACATGCATAACTTACTACTGCTGGGTTACTTACTACTGCTGGTTCTAAGTTAATACTGCTAGGTACAACTTAAGACTGCCAGTTCAAGTTAATGCTATTAAAGGTGATTTCATAAATACTTCGAGTAAATGTTTCAATCACTCATTCGATCGATTTTACACTTTGCTATTGGTATGTGCTTAATTACACATACCTTTTACCTTTAAAAATGAGCTAAAATAATCAAAAACGGACTTAAAATGCCAAATATACGCTTGTTTTGCTAATTGTGTTGTGCAGGAACGGATAA
>BQNB010141531.1:0-17257 GCA_026074375.1 Tanacetum coccineum
CTAGAACAACTCCTCTCTTTCTCATTTCTAGTTCTAATTTCGTGTTTGATTCTATGAAGTGAAGTGTTAACGGGATCCTACAGAATGAGTTTAGTAGCACTATGGCATCTGCAATTATTTGCTTAGCTACCAACCAAAAGTTTAACTTTTCAAAGTACATATTTGAAAGTATGGTGAAGAACTTAGAGAATGTGTCTGGCAAATTCTTAATGTATCTAAGGTTTGTACAAGTCTTTTTGGATAAACAACTGAAGGGGATGTCAAGTCATAAGAGGATTTATGTTACACCTTCTCACACTAAGAAGATATTTGGGAATATGAGAATGGTAGGGAAAGGCTTTTCTAGAAGAGAAACACCATTATTTCCAACAATGGTGGTACAAGATCAAGCTGAAATGGGTGAATGTTTAGCAAATCCAACTGATCCCGATCACACACCTACCATTATTCAACCATCAACATCACAACCTCAAAGGAAACAAAGACCTAGGAAGCCAAAGAGAAAGGACACTAAGGTACCTCAGCCTAGTGGTCCTACAACCAATGTAGCAGATAAGGCTGTCTATAAGGAAAGGGATGATAGTTTGGTGAGGGCTGCCACTACTGCTTCTAGCTTTGAAGCAAACCAGGACAGTGGTAACATAGATAAGACCTAATCCAAGGCAACACCTAATAAATCAAGTTCCCCAAGAACTAGTTTAGGTGGTGGTCCTAGGCGCCAAGACACCAAAGGGGATACAATTGCTGAGACTAGGTCTGAGAATTTATCTAAACTTTCCAATGATCCACTGCTCACAAGAGGTAACACATTTCGAAGTGGTGAGGATAGACTGAAACTTCAGGAATTGATGGAATTATGTACAACTTTACAATCAAAAGTTCTTGCTCTGGAGAACACAAAGACTGCTCAAGCTCAGGAGATTACAAGTTTGAAACTGGGAGTCAAGAAGTTAGAGAAGAAAGGAGGATCAAGAACTCACAAGCTCAAAAGATTATACAAGGTTGGTAGATCTATAAGAATAGTTTCCTTTGATAAAGCTAGTTTGGGTGATCAGGAGGATGCATCCAAATAGGGGAGGAACATTGATGACGTTCATAAAGATGCAGATATTACATTGGTTGATGAAACTCAGGGGAGGTATGGTGATGATATAATATTTGATGTGAGTGATCTTGCTGGTGAAGAAGTATTTGTTTTAGAACAAGGAGTTCCTGATAGTAAGAAAGATGATGTAGTTAGTATTGATGGTGATGCTGATCAAGTTAGTACTGCTACTGTTACAATAACTCCTGAAGAAATCACATTGGCTCAAGCACTTCAAGAATTAAGAACAACAAAACCCAAGGTGAAAGGAATTGTCTTCAATGAGCAAGTAGAATCAACAACAACACCAAGAATATGTTCATAACAACCGTCCTGGGCAATAGTTCGGGACAAAGGTAAAGGTAAAATGATTAAACCTGAACCTGTGAAGAGATTCTTAAAGAAAGATCAACTCAAGCTTAATGAGGAAGTGGCTCAAAGGTTACAAGTTGAACTTGATGAACAAGAAAGGATAGAAAGAGAAAAATATAAAGCCAACATTGCATTGAAAGAAACATGGGATGACATACAGGCAAATATTGAGGCTGATCAGTTATTAGCTGAAAGATTGCAAGCAAGAGAACAAGAAAAGTTAACCATTGAAGAAAGGGCTAAATTATTTCAACAACTCTTAGAGAAAAGAAGAAAATTCTTTGCAGCAAAAAGAGAAGAAGAGAAGAGGAATAGACCACCAACCAGAGCTCAACAAAGAAGTATCATGTTTATTTATCTAAAAAACATTGCTGGATACGAGCACAATTAATTGAAGAACAAAAGCTTTGGTGATATTAAGAAGTTATTTGACAAAGCTATAAAAAGGGTAAACACATTTGTAGATATGGATACAGAATTGGTAGAAGATAGTAAAGTAAGAACAAAAGTCAGTGAGACAAGAGCAGAAGGGAGTTCTAAAAGAGCAGGAGATGAGCTAGAATAAGAAAGTACTAAGAAGCAAAAAATGGATGATGATAAAGAAACAATAGAGCTTCAAAGACTAATAGAAGTTGTTCCTGATAAAGAGGAAGTAGCAATTGATGCTATTCCTTTGGAAACTAAGCCTCCAAGCATTGTTGACTACAAAATCCATAAAGAAGGGGAGAAAACCTATTACCAGATAATCAGGGCTGATGGAAGTTCAAAGATGTACTAAGTCTTTAGTCATATGCTTAAAAGCTTTGACATGGAAGATTTAGAAATCCTATGGAAATTGGTAAAATCTAAGCATGGGTCAACAAGGCCAGAGTAGGGCTATGAGAGAGTGCTATGGGGTGATCTAAAGACAATGTTTGATCTACATGTTAAAGATCAAGTATGGAGGGATCAATCAGACTACAGAGTATTGGATTGGAAGCTATATGGTTCATGTGGAGTACATTCATTAAGGAAGCAAAATTTATACATTCATATGCTAGTAGAAAAGAGATATCCCCTTACACATGCTACAATCACAGATATGCTAAATAGGAAGCTGCAAGCTGATCATTGGAATGAAATGTGTTATCAGCTTCTTAAACTCATCACAAAACAACCCAAGAATCAATGAAGTGTTTGGAAGCATCCTCCTGGTGATTGATGAAGCTTTGAATGAAACTAGAGATTTTGAAGAAGAATATCAAGTTTAAGGTAGGACTGTTGGGATTAAAAGCCTTCTTGAAGTTACTACTGCTCAGGTTAGAGTTACTATTGCTAAGTAAAACTTAGTGCTGTTTATTAACTCTAATGAAAAATATGCTAAGTAGTTAGTACTGCTAGTTCATAGTTACTACTGCTAGTGTAACATAGTACTACTAGTGTATATTTGTACTGCTAGTATATGCTAGAGTAAAGTTAGTACTGGTGATGAAGATTGAAGAAAATATTCTTAGTAGTTACTACTGCTTGTGCACAGTTAATGCTGCTGGTGTATAAGTTACGTGATAAGTATGAGTTATTTTTAGAATAGATCATAGTGAATATTCTAAGTTTTAGGAATATATTGTAAATCGACAAGGACTCCTTGGTGTATAAAAGGAGGTCCTAGGGCATAGAGTTTGATATCTAGAAATATTTTGTTTTGATATCGTTATAGCTTCAAGGTTTTGTAACCCTAATACTAGGAGAGTATTCGTATTATTTGTAATAATAATATTAGAGCTTTTATTGTTGAATTATATTGTTTTGTGTTACTGTTTCATTGAAGAATTCTTCTTATATTAAAGATTAGATTCCGCACAATCTTTAGTATTATCAAACAAAGTTTCTTAACTAAGTTGTGTTAGATTTATCTAGCATAACTAAACCTTACACAAGCTAAGGAATTCAAGATCCATTCAAGTGGGACTAACAAGTGGTATCAGAGCTTGTTGCTTTGAGAAACTTTGCTAAGAAGACATGGATCAAGACTCAGCACATATAGTGGCTGCATCAAAAGTGCCTATGCTCAAACCAGGTGAGTATGAGCTTTGGAGGATGAGGATGGAACAGTACATCCAGATGATTGATTATTCTCTATGGGAAGTCATAGAGAATGGTAATGCACCTCCAATAACAAAAAATGTTGAAGGTGTTGAGACTATAATTGCTCCTGCAACTGATGAAGAAAAGGCACAAAGGAGGTTGAAGTTGAAGGCAAGAAGCACTTTATTGATGGGCATCCCTAATGAACATCAATTAAAGTTTAACTCCATCAAAGATGCCAAGTCATTGCTGCAGGCTATTGAGAAGAGGTTTGGAGGGAATGCTGCTATTAAAAAACTCAGAGGAATCTTCTAAAGCAGCAGTATGAAAATTTTACTGCATCTAGCTCAGAGGTGTTAGATCAAACCTTTGATAGGCCTCAAAAGCTTATCAGTCAGTTGGAGATTCATGGTGAGAGTATCTCACAAGAAGATGTGAATCTGAAGTTTTTAAGAAGTTTGTCACCAGATTGGAACACACATACCATTGTGTGGAGGAACAAGCCTGAGATAGATACATTAAGCTTGGATGATCTTTACAAAAACCTGAAGATCTATGAACCAGAGGTCAAAGGGACATCAAGCTCAAGCACAAACACACAAAACATAGCCTTTGTGTCCTCAAATAGCACCAGTGGTACAAATGGAGCAGTTAATATTGCTCTTGGTGCTACAACTGCTAGAACTCAAGCTACTACTGCTAACTCAACAACAACTGACAACTTGAGTGATGATGTCATTTGTGCTTTCTTTGCAAGTCAACCAAACAGTTCACAACTTGACAATGAGGACTTGCAACAAATTAATCCTGATGATTTAAAAGAGATGGACTTGAGGTGGCAGATGGCTATGCTAACAATGAGGGTAAGGAGATTCTTGAAGAACACTAGAAGAAAGCTTACTATTAATGGTAATGAGACCATTGGGTTTGATAAGTCTAAGCTGGAGTGTTACAACTGTTACAAAAGGGGACACTTTACAAGGCAGTGCAGGGCTCCCAGGAACCAAGAAAATAGGAATAAAGAGAACACAAGAAGGGTTGTGCCAGTAGAGACAACTACTTATAATGCTTTGATGTCTTGTGATGGTGTTGGTTATGATTGGAGTGATCACGCGGAAGAAGGTTCAACTAACTTTGCACTCATTGCTTACACTTCTATAAGTTTTAACTCTAAGGTATCTACTTATTCAAACTGTTCATCATCTTGTTTGGAGAATGTTAAAATTCTTAAAGAAAAAAATGAACAACTGTTAAAAGACTTAAGGACATCTAAGTTAAATTGTATTACTTATCAAACATGTTTAGAGTCTGTAGAAGCAAGACTTCTAGTTTATAAGAAAAATGAGTCTGTTTATGAGGAAGATATCAAGGTCTTAAAATGTGAGATTCATTTAAGAGAAGTATCCATTACAGAGCTTAGGAGGAAGTTGGAACTGGCTCAAAAACAAAAAGATGAAATTCAGCTAACAGTAGAAAAACTTGAGAATTCATCTAAAAGTTTAAGCAAACTAATAGACTATTAGATAGTTGATAAGTGCAAAACAGGTTTAGGGTATAATGTTGTTCCACCTCCCTATACAGGAAACTTTATGCCTCTAAAACCTGATTTGTCATTCTCTGGTCTAGAAGAGTTTACAAGTGAGCCTATAGTTATTAAGCCTATAGTTGAGAACAGTAAAGCTAAGGCTAGTGAAGCAAAGTCTAAAGCAGTTAGGAAGAATAATGGTGCTCCAATAATTGAGGATTGGGTGTCTGAAAGTGAGGAAGAAGATGTGCCTCAAGCTAAGATTGAAAAGAAAACTGTTAAACCTAGTTTTGCTAAAATAGAGTTTGTTAAATCTAAAGAGCAAGTAAAAACTCCTAGGAAAACAACTGTTAAACAAGGTAATCAAAACTGGCTGAACACACATAGTCCAAGAGGAAACCAAAGAAACTGGAATAATATGATGTCTCAAAAACTAGGAAGTAATTTTGAGATGATTAACAAAGCTTGCTATGTGTGTGGAAGTTTTGATCACCTGCAGTATGATTGTAATAACCATCAAAGGGTGAATCACCAGAATTTTTCTAGAATGACTCACCCAGTCCTAAAAGGAACATGGTTCCAAAAGCAGTATTAATGAGGTTTGGCGTAGTATCACTTACTACTTCTAAACCAATTAATATTGCTCAACCCAAAACAACAGTGAATAATGCAAGACCAATGACAAATGTTTTAATAAAGCACATTTAACTATTAGAAGGCCTATTAACAAGAATACAACATTTAAAAGCAGTAATTTTAATCAGAGGGTTAATACTGTTAATAATAAAAAATTTAATGCTGCCAGGCCAAAAGTAGTAGTTAATGCTGCTAGGCCAAAAGCAGTACTTAATGCTATTAAGGGAAACCAAGTTAATGCTGTTAAGGCCTCAGCTTGTTGGTTTTAGAAACCAAAGACTAAAGTAATAGACCATGCTTCTAAATACAACAGTGCATCAACCATTCTAAAAAGGTTTGATTATATTGATGCACAAGGCAGATCCAAGTCAGTGGTGGCTTGGGTCCCCAAAAGAGACTCATTTTCTTACCTTATGTGCAGGGCAATCCACAATAGGATTTACAGGAGAAAAGAGTGATTGACAGTGGATGCTCAAGGCACATGAGAAGGAACATGTCCTATCTTACTGACTTTGAAGAAATTGATGGAGGATATATTGCCTTTAGAGGTAACTTTAAAGGAGGGAAAATCACAGGCAGAGATACAATTAAAAATGATAATTTAGATTTTGAGTATGTGTGTTTTGTAAGAGAGTTAAAATTTAACCTCTTTAGTGTCTCACAAATGTGTGACAAAAAGAATAGTGTTCTTTTTAATGACACTGAATGTATTGTTTTATCTCAAAACTTTAAGTTAACTGATGAAAGTTATGTTTTACTTAAAGTTCCTAGAAAGAACAATATGTATAGTGTTGATTTAAAGAATATTGTTCTTAAAGGAGGTCTAACTTGTCTCTTTGCAAAAGCCACATCTGATGAATCTAAACTTTGGCATAGGAGGCTTGGATACATAAATTTTAAAACTATGAATAAACTGGTTAAGGGAAATCTTCATTGTAGAGGTTTACCGTCAAATACTTTTTGAAATTATCAAAACCATGTGTTTTGCTTGTCAATAGGGTAAGCAAACATTGAGCTTGTTGTATGTCCAAAACGTATGTTTATCAGCTATACCTGTACATATGTTTGGCAATGTGATTTGTTTGGTCATCATTTGTAAAAAGCTTAATGAAAAAAATGTATTGCCTAGTTGTCACAGATGTTACGTGATTTAGTTGGGTTTTCCTTTTAGCTACTAAGATGTGACTAGTGGTATTCTTAAATTCTTTATAATTGGAGTTGAAAATCTAATGATCAAAGGGTTAAGGTATTAGGTATGACAATGGAACTGAGTTCAGGATAAGGAAATGAAATCAGTTTTTGAGAAGAAAAGGTATTAAGAGAGATTTTAGCAGTAGCTAGAAATCCTCCTAACACAAAATGGCGTTAGTTGAGAGGAAAAATAGAACACTAATTGAGGCTGCTAGGACAATGCTAGCTGATTCTAAACTACCTACTACTTTTTGGGCTAAAGCAGTTAATACTGCTTGCTATGTGAAAAATAGGGTATTAGTAACTAAGCCTCATAACAAGACCCCTTATGAACTTTTTCTTGGTAGAAAACCAGCTTTAGGATTTATGAGACCATTTGGGTGTCCTGTTACAATTCTCAATACCATAGATCACTTAGGCTAGTTTGATGGTAAGGCTGATGAAGGATTCTTTGTTGGGTACTCAATCAATAGTAAAACGTTTAGAGTATTCAACAGTAGAACTAGGATAGTTGAAGAGAACCTGCATGTCCAGTTTAGTGAGAATAAAAATAGAAAGAGAGAATTTGTAAGTTGAAAAACAGAAAGAGAGTTTTTTAAAAACAGAAAGAGAGAATTGTGAGTAAAAAGAATTGAGAGAAATCAAATAGGTAGAGTGTTTTTGTGAGCTCAAGAATGTTAATCCTATATGACGAATAGAACAAATTGATTGATTGGAGATTTAGAGTTAAATGCTGGTGATCAAAGTTTATTGCTGCTAGGCCGAATAACTTACTGATGCTGGGAAGTAATGCTGCTAGGCCTATAAATTACTGCGGTTGGGAAAGTTAATGCTGCTAGGTATTAACTTACTATGCTGTTGAAGTTAATGCAGCTATAGGCCATAACTTATCAAATTGCTGGTGAACGTTATGCAGTTGGGAGGGTAAGCTCAATGTTATACTTTTGATTAAGGGTTTCATTCACTCATTTAATCAATTTCATTCAATCATATACTCTCTAATCACAAACCCTAACTCAATTTCATCATTCATCATCAAAACCCAACACAATGACGACCCTACAGTTTGCTGATACTTATAATTTAGTCACGTTTTTTGCTAAACCCGTTGAAAGTGAAGGGTTTGAGCAGATAGTAGATTTTCTTAATGTACACACTATTAAGTATGCACTAACGGTTAATCCTATAATCTATACTTCATGTATTGAACAATTTTAGGCTACTGTTAAGGCAAAAACTGTTAATGAGGAAGTATAGTTACAAGCCCTAGTGGATGGGAAAAAGATAATTGTTACTAAAGCATCTATTAGAAGTGACCTTCAACTGAATGATGAGGAAGGTACCGATTGCTTGCCAAATGCTACCATTTTTAAAGAACTTACAAGGATGGGATATGAAAAACTTTCACAGAAGCTTACATTCTATAAGACATTCTTTTCTCCACAATGGAAATTCCTTATTCATATCATTTTGTAATGCCTAAGGGCTTAGACTAGTGCATGGAATGAAATTTTGTAGCAATATGGCTTTGCATCATCTGCCTAGCTACAAACTAGAAGTTCAACTTTTCAAAGTATATTTTTGAAAATATGGTGAAGAACTTAGATAATGCTGGTAAATTCTTGATGTATCCAAGGTTTGTACAAGTCTTTTTTGATAAACAACTGGAGGGAATGTCAAGTCACAAGAGTATTTATGTTACACCCTCTCCACTAAGAATGATCTTTGGAAATATGAAGAGGGTAGGAAAAGCTTTTTTCTGGAAGGTAAACACCTTTTTGGTTTCACATGGTGGTCCAAAATCCAAGCTGATATAGGTAAAGGTTTCAACAATACACATGATCCCATCACACACCTACCATTTTTCATACATCAACATCTCAACCCCAAAACTAATAAAGATCAAAAAGGCAAAGAGAAAGGACCACTAAGGTACTTAGCCTTGGTGGTCCTACAAAAACATATGTTGCAGATGAGGCTGTCTATAAGGAGAGGGATGATAGTGTGGAAAGGGCTGCCACTACTGCTACTAGCTTAGATGCAGAGCAGGACAGGGGTAACATCAATAAGATCCAATCCAAGGCAACACCTAATGAACCAAGTTCCCCAAGAACTAGTTCAGGTGGTGGTCCCATACGCCAAGAAACCATGGGGGATACAATTGCTCAGACTAGGTCTGAGAATGTATCTAAACTTTCCAATAATCTACTGCTCGCAAGAGGTAACATACTTCAAAGTGGTGAGGATAGATTAAAACTTCAGGAATTGATGGAATTATGTACCAACTTGCAAAATAGAGTTATTGACCTGGAGAACAAAAAGGTGCTTATCTTATAGACTGTCACGGATCTAAAGATAACGATTTGATTCAAGAAATAAAGGACATGTTTGGTTAAGAAAAAAGAAATATTATGGATAAACTTGAGTGATTCACGAATAAAATTATAATCGATTTAAGAATGTTTATTTACTTAGAAAGATTATCTATTGTTCATAATGAAAAACCCTTTCGGCCTTTATCTTTTATTATGAAAAATACTTTAAGTGTAATTCATGTTTGATAATGAGTAATATAAATTTGCTAAACCAAGTTTGTTAGACATGTGGTTTAGCGTTAAACCCTTTTGTACTTGGGTTAATGTTTGTTTACTTAGCCAATCCTCACAAGGCTAAGGTCTAATTGTCATAGACAAACAACTTTGAAATCAAACACTCAACCGGAGTCTTTCGACCTATATCCGAAATAAGTGGTGATCAAACGAAGATTAAAGAGTCCAAGTTCAAAAGTATAAAAATTATATTATTCATATCAAAAGCTAAATCAAAAGTCAAGTTTGATCCATAATAATCATGTGGCTCTTAACCAAACATGTTAATCTACTCAACAATCATAATAACAACACATATAATAATCATAGTGAATCCAACATTCATATCATCAAAAGATAGAAACATGTTTTACCAAATTTCAAGAGTAGAGGTTCCAAATCTTACAATGCCTTTCAAGAACAAGACAACACATCATTGTAGTAACACTAGCAACTTCCTGGAACTTTTCTTCCTTCTCTACCTGGAAAGTGATGAAGGTGATGGTTAACCTTCAAAACCTCCTAGAACTACTAAGGCTACTAGAATGGATGATATTATGATTGAAAGATAATGATTGGAATGATTTTGCTCTAAAATTTATACTCTATTTATAGCTGAGGATGGGTCTTCAGTTGCTGAATTAGGGGGAGTGAAGAGTTGCACAATCATTGCAATCATTTATGATTTTGGAGTAACTGACAGAAAAGTGCGCCGCACACAAGAAATTGTGCGCCGCACTTGGTGATTAATTAAAGGGCATTCAATTCGTGTAGAAGTACACCGCACAAAATACATTTTGCGTCGCACTTTGGCTTTAATCATTAACTCCTCTTTTAATTTTTCTTTTAGATCCTTCTTGTAACGACCGTTAGTGCTTTTAACTAGATTTCTTTGTATAGTTAGTCCTTTTCTTCACTTTTGGTCCTGAAATGAATATTACACAGCAAACAAGCAAAACTTTGTAATATTTCATGCGTTAATGTATATATTTAGTGTATTTTCGAAGGATAATTTATGTATATTTGGAGCGTTATCATGAGTTGAGTGAGGACAGTTTCCAACCCTTCACTAATAGATTGGGTTTTGTTTGCAAGAACATGTGGCCTGCAAATAAATGATCATATGAAGTGTTTTTGGTTCCTTCATTCATATGATAAAACATTAAACAAGCATGCAACGATAAATTAAGAAATCAAGATATAAAAAAAACCAAACATTCAGATCTTTATAATAATGGCTAATACCCGAAGGTATAAGCCTTCAAACATCATATTTAATACAAGAGTAATGGATTAGCCAAGGTAAACTAACCGAGTTAACGAATGATACCAAAAACTAAACAATTACAAAAGTATAAGAAATTACACGTTGTCTTCTATGGATTGGAATGCGTTGCAAGACCTCTTCTGCTCTTTTTCACCTCTAAATCGACTTTTGTGGTTTAGGTATCGAGAATAAGATTTAGCACACTTAGAACTCATTTTTAAGTTTTGTATTTATAGGGTCTGGATTCGGTATCGATACAGCGTATCCAAGGTATTGGATACGGCGTATTAGGGTTTCTTTGTTGGGATTAAAAGACTTTTTGATGATCTTAGAGTTACTGCTGCTAAGGTTTGTGTTACTACTGTTAGCATTAAGTTAGAGCTGTTCATTAACTTTAATGAAAAATATGCTAAGTAGTTAGTACTGCTAGTGTAACTTAGTTACTACTGCTAGTGCAACTTAGTACTGCTAGTGTAACTTAGTACTGCTAGTGTAACTTAGTTACTACTGCTAGTGCAACTTAGTACTGCTAGTGTAACTTAGTACTGCTAGTGTAACTTAGTACTGCTAGTGTATATTAGTACTGCTAGTTACTACTGCTAGTATATGTTAGTACTGCCAGAGTAAAGTTAGTAATGTTGGAGAAGATTGAAGAAAATATTTTAAGTAGTTACTACTGCTTGTACACAGTTAATGCTGCTGGTGTATAAGTTACAACTATCAGTGTTCAGAGTTAATGCTGTTATTATAAAGTTACAACTACTGAAAAGATTAAGACTGCTAGAAAGGATAAAGACTGCTCAGAGAAAAGATAAAGATTGATTAGAGATCAAGATTACTTAGTTGATAAGGATTGTTATTTATAAAATAGATCTTTGAGAATATTCTAAGTTTTAGGAATATATTATAAATCGACTAGGACTCCTTGGTGTATAAAAGGAGGTCCTAGGGTATAGTGTTTGATATTGTAATCTATAAATCTTTTGTTTTGATATCGTTATAGCTTCAAGGTTTTGTAACCCTAATACTAGGAGAGTATTCGTATTATTTGTAATAATAATATTGGAGCTTTTATTGTTGAATTATATTATTTTGTGTTACTGTTTCATTGAAGAATTCTTCTTATATTAAAGATTATATTTCACATAATCTTTAGTATTATCAAACAAAGTTTCTTAACTAAGTTGTGTGAGATTTATCTAGCATAACTAAACCTCACACAAGCTAAGGAATTTAAGATCCATTCAAGTGGGACTAACAAGTGGTATCAGAGCTTGTTGCTTTGAGATACTTTGCTAAGAAGACCTGAATCAAGACTCAGTACATATGGTGGCTGCATTAAAAGTGCCTATGCTCAAACCAGGTGAGTATGAGCTTTGGAGGATGAGGATGGAACAGTATATCCAGATGATTGATTATTCTCTATTGGAAGTCATAGAGAATGGTAATGCACCTCTAATAACAAAAGTTGTTGAAGGTGTTGAGACTACAATTGCTCCTGCAACTGCTGAAGAAAAGGCACAAAGGAGGTTAGAGTTGAAGGCAAGAAGCACTTTATTGATGGGCATCTCTAATGAACATCAATTGAAGTTTAACTCCATCAAAGATGCCAAGTCATTGCTACAGGCTATTAAGAAGAGGTTTGGAGGGAATGCTGCTACTAAAAAGAATTAAAGGAATCTTCTAAAGCAGCAGTATGAAAATTTTACTGCATCTAGCTCATAGGTGTTAGATCAAACCTTTGATAGGCTTTAAAGCTTATCAGTCAGTTAGAGATTCATGGTGAAAGTATCTCACAAGAAGATGTGAATAAGAAGTTCTTAAGAAGTCTGTCACTAGAATGGAACACACATACCATTGTGTGGAGGAACAAGCCTGAGATAGATACATTAAGCCTGGATGATCTTTACAACAACCTGGAGATCTATGAACCTGAGGTTAAAGGAACATCAAGTTCAAGCACAAACACACAAACGTAGCCTTTGTGTCCTCAAACAGCACCAGCAGTACAAATGGAGCAGTTAATACTGCTTATAGTGTTACAACTGCTAGCACTCAAGCTACTGCTGTTAACTCAACAACAATTGATAACTTTATTGATGCTATTATCGGTGTTTTCTTTGCAAGTCAACCAAACAGTCCACAACTTGACAATGAGGACTTGCAACAAATTAATCCGGATGATTTAGAAGAGATGGATTTAAGGTGGCAGATGTCTATGCTAACAATGAAGGCAAGGAGATTCTTGAAGAACACTAGAAGAAAGCTTACTGTTAATGGTAATGAGACTATTATGTTTGATAAGTCCAAGGTGGAGTGTTACAACTGCCACAAAAGGGGACACTTTGCAAGGGAGTGTAGGGCTCTAAGGAACCAAGAAAACAGGAATAGGGAGAACACAAGAAGGGTTGTGCCAGTGGAGACAACTACTTCTAATGCTTTGATGTCTTGTGATGGTTCTGGTTATGATTGGAGTGATAAAGCAGAAGAAGGTCCAACTAACTTTGCACTCATGGCTTACTTTTCTACAAGCTCTAACTCTGAGGTATCTACTGATCCAAACTATTCATCATCTTGTTTGGAAAATGTTAAAATTCTTAAAGAACAAAATGAACAAATGTTAAAAGACTTAAGGACATCTAAGTTAAATGCTATTACTTATAAAACAGGTTTAGAGTCTGTAAAAGCAAGACTTCTACTTTATAAGAAAAATGAGTCTGTTTATGAGGAAGATATTAAGGTCTTAAAACGCGAGATTCATTTAAGAGAAGTAGCCATTACAAAGCTTAGGAGGAAGTTGGATCTGGCTCAAAAACAAAAAGATGAAATTCAGCTAACAGTAGAAATATTTAAGAATTCATCTAATAGCTTAAGCAAACTTATAGAATGTCAGATAGTTGATAAGTGCAAAACAAGTTTAGGGTATAATTCTGTTCCACCTCCCTATACAAGAAACTTTATGCCTCCAAAACATGAATTGTCATTCTCTGGTCTAGAAGAGTTTGTAAATGAGCCTATAGTTAGTGAGCCTACAGCTAAGAAGCTTGTAGTTAAGACTAGTGAAGCTAAGACTAGTGCAGACAAGCCTAACGCAGTTAGGAAGAATAATGGTGCTCCAATTATTGAGGATTGAGTGTCTGATAGTGAGGAAGAAGATGTGCCTCAGGCTAACATTGAAAAGAAAACTGTTGAAGCTACTGTATTCGGTTCTTAAACAGCAAAATAAGCAGAGCATATATCAACATGATTAATAAAGACGCGAGCAGGTCATTCATAACAGAAGTGGGCGCATGGTTCTTTAGGGTTTTGATACTTGTTTCATGATTGGCTACATGCTTGTGATTGGTTATGATTATTTATGCTCAGTGTTACCAGTTGCTTCGTTCTTAACTGCTTCCTTGGGTTTTGAAACTCTAGGATTAAAGTTCATGATTGTTTCTAAGAAGATTGCAAGAAACAGTAGAGGTTCGAGTTTGGTTACTGAAAAAGGAATGATTGTCGACTAAAGTTACTGGTTGACAACAAGTATTCGAGTTAGTTTCAATTGATTGGGCACGAAGGCATTCTTTGTACTGCTTTAGGCTGTGTTAATACTGTTGTAGTGAGATTAATACTGCCAGTTAGACACGTTACTACTGCTACTTCACACAGTGTTAAGTTTTAGTACTGGTATCTTTGAAACGTTAGTACTACTGCTATGGATACTCATTTAGTACTGCCACGTTATTATGTTTATACTGCTAGTTATGCTTGATATCGGACAAAGGGCAGTTTTGGTTATCGGATGACACACACAGGAAGGAAGCTATTGGTTTTGGTTTTAAATGTTCGTAAATGTTTAAAGGCTCGTATTTGTTGGAAGAATTGATTACGAAGATGGTTATTTATCACATATTTGACGATGAAGTGGAGTTACTTGGGTACGTGTTTTATCATATCTTAAACGGATTACAACGTTTAAAGATAACTTGTTTGTGTTTTCAATGTTGTGACGAAGACTTGTCAAAATCTAGCAAAAGCGTGTGATCTACAAACCTATGGTGCTCAATGCTCACATTTGCTATCACTTTGGTTATGTGTCTCATAGAAGATGAGAATTTTGTCAGGAGGTTCGATCTTACTTATATTTTTACTTATTTATTTATAAGTTTGAACGTAACGGGATAGTTCAGATATTAATGAACATATGTTTAGGTTAATTCTACATCTACATCAAGTTCGTTATAATTAGTTTTCTTCATCAGTACTCATTACATAGAGCCTAAATAATTGAAGATTCAAGAAATGGTTAACATATGGGTTTCAGGGGAAGCTCATTGTTAAAATGTTTAACAATTTACATGCATCATCGAGGTGAAGGTTTTACTATTGCTAGTCATTATTACTAGTGCTAGTTTAGATTTCTACTGCTTGAATTCATTATTCTTATTATGCATTATGGAGGGTAATTCAAGTCATTAGAAAGTTTGGGTTAGTAGTGTGATATTGGTTTGAAGTGGTTGAAATAAAAGTTGCTTACATTTATAAGTCCCCTATTGGATTATGACAAAAAGGGGAAGAAATATTAACAGGTTGTAACTTATAGATCCTTGGTGTGGCATGTTACAAAGGAAGTCTGAATTAAGAAGATTTTGTTTCATTCAGGGAGATAATTACATCTTAGGGGAAGCTTTGATTAAAGGCTTTATGATAAAGTTCGTACAAGAACATGTTTGTTTTGTCATCATCAAATAGGGGAAGATTGTTGGGAATTATAGATTTGATGAGACAAAAGAAACAAGTAATGAAACAAAAGGAGTTTAACTCCATCAAAGATGCCAAGTCATTGCTGCAGGCGGTTGAGAAGAGGTTTGGAGAGAATGCTGCTACTAAAAAGATTCAGAGGAATCTTCTAAAGCACCAGTATAAATTTTTTACTGCATCTAGCTCAGAGGTGTTAGATCAAACCTTTGATCGGCTTCAAAAGCTTATCAGTCAGTTGGAGATTCATGGTGAAAGTATCTCACAAGAAGATGTGAATAAGAAGTTCTTAAGAAGTCTATCACCAGAATAGAACACACATACCATTGTATGGAGGAACAAGCCTGAGATAAATAGATTAAGCCTGGATGATCTTTACAACAACCTAAAGATCTATGAACCAGAGGTCAAAGGAACATTAAGCTCAAGCACAAACACACAAAACGTAGCCTTTGTGTCCTCAAACAGCACCGACAATACAAATGAAGCAGTTAATACTTCTCATGGTGTTACAACTGCTAGCACTCAAGCTACTGCTGTTAACTCAACAACAATTGATAACTTGAGTGATGCTGTTTTATGTGCTTTCTTTACAAGTCAACCAAACAGTCTACAACTTGACAATGAGGACTTGCAACAAATTAATCCTGATGATTTAGAAGAGATAGACTTAAGGTGACAGATGGCTATGCTAACAATAAGGGCAAGGAGATTCTTGAAGAACACTAGAAGAAAGCTTACTATTAATGGTAATGAGACCATTGGGTTTGATAAGTCAAAAGTGGAGTGTTACAACTGCCACAAAAAGGGATACTTTGCAAGGAAGTGCAGGGCTCTTAGGAACCAAGAAAACAGGAATAGAGAGAACACAAGAAGGGTTGTGCCAGTAGAGACAACTACTTCTAATGCTTTGATGTCTTGTGATGGTGTTGGTTATGATTGGAGTGATCAAGCAGAAGAAGGTCCAACTAACTTTGCACTCATGGCTTACTCTTCTACAAGTTCTAACTCTGAGGTATCTACTGATTCAAACTGTTCATCATCTTGTTTGGAAAATGTTAAAATTCTTAAAGAACAAAATGAACAACTGTTAAAAGACTTAAGGACATCTAAGTTAAATGCTATTGCTTATAAAACAGGTTTAGAGTCTGTAGAAGCAAGACTTCTAGTTTATAAGAAAAATGAGTCTGTTTATGAGGAAGATATCAAGGTCTTAAAATGTGAGATTCATTTAAGAGAAGTAGCCATTACAGAGCTTAGAAGGAAGTTGGAACTGGCTCAAAAACAAAAAGATGAAATTCAGCTAATAGTAGAAAATTTTGAGAATTCATCTAAAAGCTTAAGCAAACTAATAGACTGTTAGATAGTTGATAAGTGCAAAACAGGTTTAGGGTATAATGCTGTTCCACCTCCCTATACAGGAAACTTTATGCCTCCAAAACCTGATTTGTCATTCTCTGGTTTAGAAGAGTTTACAAGTGAGCCTATAGTTATTAAGCCTGTAGTTGAGAACAGTGAAGCTAAGGCTAGTGAAGCAAAGCCTAAAGCAGTTAAGAAACTAATTTTCTTAACTAATGTGCTGGGCAATCTACAAATGTATTTACAAGATAAAGGAGTGATTGATAGTGGATGCACAAGGCACATGACAGGGAGCATGTCCTATCTTACAGACTATAAAGAGATTGATGGAG
The DNA here is from genome assembly GCA_026074375.1 of Tanacetum coccineum. Lineage (NCBI taxonomy): Eukaryota > Viridiplantae > Streptophyta > Magnoliopsida > Asterales > Asteraceae > Tanacetum > Tanacetum coccineum. The sequence goes on from BQNB010141531.1 coordinate 17,159, forward strand.
GATATGTTGCCTTTGGAGGAAACCTCAAAGGAGGGAAATCACAAGAAAAGGTACCATTAAAACTGGTAATCTAGATTTTGAAAATGTGTATTTTGTGAG